>JADBJO010000378.1:315000-320000 GCA_016801955.1 Conus betulinus
GCACGGACGCTAGAAACT
This sequence comes from Conus betulinus, assembly GCA_016801955.1. Taxonomy (NCBI): domain Eukaryota; kingdom Metazoa; phylum Mollusca; class Gastropoda; order Neogastropoda; family Conidae; genus Conus; species Conus betulinus. The sequence continues at coordinate 315,019 of JADBJO010000378.1, forward strand.
CGGCACGGCCTGATCCTGTTCTACCTGGGAGGACAGCCTGTGCTCAAGACTCACGCCGCAGGCGGAAACATCGTGACTAGTGCCTTACCAGTGACATGAAATATGTCAGAACTGTGTTTGTAAAGAGGAAAAGCTTGTCATGATTTCCATATCCGACAAACATATACCGCGTGCAGTTTTATCATGGTTGATTGAATCGTCTTGCTAATGAAGCTGTACTGCTTTAAAGCAAGCAACAATCATCTCTCTCTCTCTCTCTCTCTCTCTCTCTCTCTCTCTCTCTCTCTCTCTCTCTCTCTCTCCTGTATTTCTCACCCACCCTATGTCTGTTTCCCGTTTTCCCCTTTGTGTGTATGTGCATGTGGATCTCTGTATGTATATGTGCATACACACACACGCATGGGAATCCAGATGATAGTTTGTATTCCACTGTTGTAATAATAATAATGATGGTTGTTTTTGATTTGGTTCACCCCAGTCTAACATTTGTGCCCTCTGTCTGTAAACAGATTGTGGTTGTACAAATGTTGAACACTCATTTCTGATAGGCCTCGATCACAGATATATCTTTCACATGGAAGAGCTTCATCACTTTATCTAGTTACACATCTTTACAGATAGATTGTACGTAACCCAAGTCTACGGCCACGGTATATGATGCAATTTTATCATACTGCAGAAAGTTCTGCTGTCTTCTTTTTCCTAGTCACAGTCTTTGTTGCCCATTTAGTGCCATTTGTCGAGAAAGCAGGAGAGACTCCAGAAAACAGAGCTAGAGACTTTTCTTTTTTGCATTGTTTGACTATTGTCTTATGTCGATATGCCCTCTGATCCAAATGGAAATGGAACACCTTGATACAGTAATCTGCGGAAGGAGTGGTGGAATTTGGGGGAAGGCTATGTTGGTGGGCTGCGCAAGGAGTGGTGGAATTTGGGGATGGCTATGCTGGTGGGCTGCGGAAGGAGTGGTGGAATTTGGGGATGGCTATGCTGGTGGGCTGCGCAAGGAGTGGTGGAATTTGGGATGGCTATGCTGGTGGGCTGCGCAAGGAGTGGTGGAATTTGGGGGATGGCTATGCTGGTGGGCTGCGGAAGGAGTGGTGGAATTTGGGGATGGCTATGTTGGTGGGCTGCGGAAGGAGTGGTGGAATTTGGGGAGGGCTATGCTGGTGGGCTGCGGAAGGAGTGGTGGAATTTGGGGAGGGCTATGTTGGTGGGCTGCGGAAGGAGTGGTGGAATTTGGGGAGGGCTATGTTGGTGGGCTGCGGAAGGAGTGGTGGAATTTGGGGAGGGCTATGTTGGTGGGCTGCGCAAGGAGTGGTGGGAATTTGGGGAGGCTATGTTGGTGGGCTGCGGAAGGAGTGGTGGAATTTGGGGAAGGCTATGTTGGTGGGCTGCGCAAGGAGTGGTGGAATTTGGGGAGGGCTATGTTGGTGGGCTGCGGAAGGAATGGTGGAATTTGGGGAGGGCTATGTTGGTGGGCTGCGGAAGGAGTGGTGGAATTTGGGGAAGGCTATGTTGGTGGTGGCTGCGGAAGGAATGGTGGGATTTGGGGAGGGCTATGTTGTTGGGAACATGGTGAGCGGGAAGGTGGAAAGAGAGGGAAAAGGGATGGAAGAAGACAGGAGGAGGGGTAGAGCGCGCACCCGCCGGCAGAGCGGAGTCAGAGATGGAATCAGTGATGCACTGACGTGGCGTGGGAGGAGTCGATAGACTTCATGAATAAAATGTCTAGAGAAGCCACCGTCCGGCTGTCAGTCTGCCTTAGAGCTCTCTCTCTCTCTCTCTCTCTCTCTCTCTCTCTCTCTCTCTCTCTCTCTCTCTCTCTCTCCATGTCTGTCTCTCTCTGTCTCTTCTTTCTTTCTCGCTTTCTTTCTGTCTCTCATTCATATATTTCTCTACCACTGTTTACCTCTCTGTCTGTCTGTCTGTCTGTCTGTCTGTCTGTCTGTCTGTCTGTCTCTCTCTCTCTCTCTCTCTCTCTCTCTCTCTCTCTCTCTCTCTCTCTCTCTCTCTCCAGATCAGTCCCCTGTCTCTTCCCTCTTCCACTCACTCTTAGAGAGAGAGAGAGAGAGAGAGAGAGAGAGAGAGAGAGAGAGAGAGAGAGGATACATGGAAGACAGATGTGTAACACTTTTCTCTCTCTCTCCCCTCTCTCTCTCTCTCTCTCTCTCTCTCTCTCTCTCTCCTTTCCCTAATATCAAAATAAGGAATGCACAGCGAAAAGAAAGAGCTGGACGGGAAAGAAGTGAGAAACAGGAGAGTCAGGGATACTCCAGTATAAATTATCTGAAAGACGCTGTTTACATCACCGAAAACAGAGCGTGAGAACTCGGGCCATTCCATGCATTAGTGAGAGAGCACTACTATTTATGGAGTGTATAATGGCGGTAAATGATTGCAGAATTACTTCATTCTGACCACCAGTTCAATGGACAACGTTGTTTGCACTGAATATCGAGTGGATTTTAAATGAAAAAAATGCTGAAGGACAGACAGCTGTTTACATTTTTTTTCTTCTTCTTTTTATCTGTCCCTTTTATTTGTATATATTATGTGTCGGTGTACGTGATTCAGCGAATGATGCAAGCATTCTTGCGGCTGGTATTTGATAAAAGCACAAATTAACTGTTGCAAGCCTCCAGCATATACAGATGATTCCATTGTAGAGTATGTTTTCATTATGTGCTGTTTTTCATTGTAAAATTGTGTACTGTAGGCTTACAAGATGGCGCACCGACCAAATCTATAACAACGCATTGAGAAACTGGTGACGTAAAATATGATAAAATATGCGTATCGACACATTACCGCCATGCCATGTTCCTAACGAATCTCCAGAAAATTGACAGAAACCAGCAAATCAAGCAACCCTGACACACATAATACTATTAGTATACATAAATAAAAGAAAGCTCACTCTATGATTATGGTTTCTTTCTGTTCACATTCACCTACCACTCTGGTGCCAGAAAAGACAGATCAATGTGCTGAAACCTGTGTACAGGTTTATCAAGGAGAGGAAGTGTATTGGTGCAGTCTTGGAGTTCAGGGTTCTCCAATCAAAACCTGCGAGATAACTCCGCTTTCTTCCGTCAAAATTGATCACAAATCCAAATCAGCTGAGACAAATGTCAGTTTCGGTTTCAGTATTTGTGACACAGCCCACTTGAACACGCTCTCTTTCTTTCAGAATTGAAAACAGGTAACATTCATGGAATATTTAGAATGCTTTTCTTTTTAATACACTCATGGGACAGAAACCTGTCCTTTCTCGGCACTTCCGGCGCTGACTACCTCCAGGCACCTGTTGCTGAACTTATTATTCTTACCTTTATGCTGGACTTTACTTGCTCTGTTATACGAATGCATCCCCACACCATCAATTTCAATGTAGTCTTCGGGCCAAGATGGACGCTGCACAGAGATAGACAGACCACTTCTCTTCGACCTTCCTCCGTAGTTTTACACGTCCATTGGGTTTGATCACAATAGTCATTTCATCACTGAAAATAACATTTTTTTTCCACAGATCGTTCACAGTCCAGTGAAGTTTACTCCTACCGTACTGCAGCTTCTTTCTGTTGACTTCCTTGATGACTAGTTTCTTCACTGGGGGACGCTTTGAATAGCCAAGTCCATGCAGATTTCGCCTGATCGTCATTTGGCTGACTTCAAAGGAGGTTGATGCACAGAATTCGGCTGAAATTTCAGAAACTGTGGCAGATCTGTCCCGTTTTATGATCTTTGACAGTGCAGACACGCACCTGTTTGCGAACTCTCTGGGCCTACCACTCCTATGTTTGTATTCTACTGTTTTTCTGTCACAATAGCGTTTTAAACTTTCCCGACAGTTGCCCTGTTCAACACATTTGCCACCTCAAACACACGAAGCGTCTGGTCTATCAACGACACAATGTATTTTTTATCTCCTCTGTGAGCTGTTTGTTTGCCGATGCCATGCCAGATCTAACAGCAAACGGCAAGCACCAAACGACAGTTCAACAATTTTCTTTACTTCACACAGAAGAGTACACTTGTGAAAAATGACGTCAGTGGTTTTCGGTACACAAACATGTCACCAATGCTGAAATATTGGCTAGACAATCTAGTGGAAACAACCACTTCAAATCTGTCCGCCATTAGAGGTGCCAGACTTTTGTCCCTTTACCTGTATTCTCTTTAAACTTTGATCAGTAGAACGAATGCACGGCGGGAAAAGACATGTTTGTAGGTAAGTGAGTGTCGAAAGCACAGAGTTGGGAGGGAGGAGAGGGTATGTTTAACGATGAATGAGCGTGGAAAGTAAGAAGATGGGAGTGTGGGACGGGTTGAAGGGGGTGTGTTCACTCCAGGTTTGCCGCTCGTGGCAATGTGAACATGAGTAGATTAGCTCTGGAACAGAAGAGTCCTGCTTTGGCTTGACCATGGTATCGGCTGTCGATTGTCGACAGCTCTCCTTGTTGTTTCCCAGGGGAAATTTGGGCCACAAAGGCATCGTAGCCCGTGCATGATTACTTTTCGGGAACGGTCTGGTGTTGGGTGAGTGTCTGACCTCTGGCGCGGCGCGAAGCTGTCCTGAAAGGAAGCGCTTGGCCCGGGATTACCGGGGCTAGGGACAGACAACAGTGTCTGTGATGGAGAAGTTTCCCCTGTCTGGCAGCTTGGCTGTGTCCCTCTCTACCTCTCTGCCACTGTCTCTCTACGTATGTCTGCCTGTATGTCTGTATCTTTTTGTATCTGACACTCTCCGTCTGAGCCTGTTTGTGTCTTTTTGTCCATCAGTTTCTGTCTGTCTGTCTGTCTGTCTGTCTGTCTCTCTCTCTCTCTCTCTCTCTCTCTCTCTCTCTCTCTCTCTCTCTCTCTCTCTCAAACATAGACACAGAAACTCTTCCTGTCTGTCTGTCTGTCTGCTGTCTGTCTCTCTCTCTCTCTCTCTCTCTCTCTCTCTCTCTCTCTCTCTCTCTCTCTCTCTCTCGCTT
>JADBJO010000378.1:325000-327500 GCA_016801955.1 Conus betulinus
TCATATGCCGCAGTTTGTGCTCAGACGTGAAAAGAGAGATCAATTGGGTCGAAAGCTGCAGACAGATCGAGGAGAAGAAGAACAGATACTTTCTCGTCATCAAAAGATGTCAGAATATTATTCACGATTCGGATGAGAGCAGTTTCTGTGGTATGTTTAGCACGGTAATCTGACTGGTGGAAACTGAGAAGGTTATCCATAAGAAGATGTTGAGATATTGATGGAGGACCAATTTCTCTAACATTTTTGACAAGAAAGGAAGATTGGAGATTGGTCGTACGGTTTTCAATTCATTTGGATCGAGGGACGATTTGCTCAAAGCTTTCCCCTTAAGAAAAACATTGCTATGACGATTGTTTGCATGTTGTAACTGTAAAAACCTTTATAATGATTTTCCTGTGATATTACTACCGCCATTTTCATATAGGGCTATGGCCATCTCAGTCTAAAAAATCTCTCTGTCTCTGTCTCTCTCTCTCTCTCTCTCTCTCTCTCTCTCTCTCTCCTCTCTCTCTCTCTCTAGCTCTCTCTGTCTCTGTCTGTCTGTCTGTCTGTGTGCTCGTTCTGTCTTTGTCTTTCTCTCTCTCTCTCTCTCTCTCTCTCTCTCTCTCTCTCTCTCTCTCTCTCTCTCTCTCTCTCCCACCCCCCCCTCTCCTTCCCCTCCCTTCCTGTCTTTTTCAATCTCTATCTGTCCGTCTGTCTGTCTGTCTGTCTGTCTGTCTGTCTGTCTGTCTGTCTGTCTGTCTGTCTCTCTCTCTCTCTCTCTCTCTCTCTCTCTCTCTCTCTCCTCTCTCTCTCTCTCTCCCTCCTTCCCCTCCCTTCCTCTCTCTTTCTCAATCTCTCTCTATCTGTCCGTCTGTCTGTCTGTCTGTCTGTCTCTCTCTCTCTCTCTCTCTCTCTCTATCTCTCTCCATAGCTCTTGCCATTTTTTAAAAAAATCTGACTGTCCAAACCACTTAACTGTCTGCCTCGCTTAATCCAAGGAAATGAACGAGCTTTGAGGCCATCTTGCGTCACGGACCATTCAGACATTAACGGTTACTCAAAGATGCCTATACCTCTGCAGTCATTCACCCTGTGGACTTTGAAGCTGTTTCTCCCCAAACCAGTGACAGCCATTGATTGTATGGATTTAGGAGTTGTCCTTCTTTGGACTTTGCCAGGGAATCCTTTTTTCATGTGTGCAATTCCCTCCCTTATTTTCAGTGCCACTCCAATGGTATCATTCCATTAGTGCTTATACTCGATTGCCCCGTGCACAGTCTCTCCCTCCCCCTCTCGCTCTCCTCTCTCTCCGCAACCAATGCCCTTTTACATCGCAATGGCATTGTCAGCAGCCCATGTGGAGCTCGCTGTTTTATGCTCTTATATCTGTCTGTCCGTGTGTCTGTGTATATGTCTGTCTGTCTTTTCTCTGTCTGCCTGTCTGTTTCTCTCTCTCTCTCTCTCTCCTCTCTCTCTCCTCTCTCTCTCCTCTCTCTCTCTCTCTCTCTCTCTCTCTCTCTCTCTCTGTGTGTGTGTGTGTGTGTGACATGCACTGTCTGTCTTTTTTGACTATCTGATCTGTCTCTCTGTCTCTTTGTCTCTCTCTGTCTGCCTGTCTGCCTGCCTGCCTGCCTGACTGTCTGTCTGTCTCTCTCTCTCTCTCTCTCTCTCTCTCTCTCTCTCTCTCTCTCTCATTGCCTTGCCATCTTTTTATGCTGTTTTTTTTTTTTGCACTTGTTGACCCTCTTCCTAGCATATTCCGATGAAATGAAAAAGCTTGACTCGTAGTCAGAAGCTATCTTGCGTCCCGGACCATTAAGACATTAACGGCTACCCAAAGATATCCCTGCCCCTGCAATCACTCAGCTGGTGAGGTTGGCATTCCCTCAGACCAGCGAAAGCACTGATTGTATGGGATCGAGGGTTGCCCGTCTCTTGGCCTTTGCCAGGGAATCCTCTTCTCGTGCTCCTTTTTCAAGCTTGGCACGTCCACGGCACTCCTCCCTTGGTGCTCCTTCTGGATTCCACCGTGCACAGCCACTTCCGATGTCGGTGTTCTTTTCTTGCTTGTCAGTGCCACTGACACCATTCCATTAGGAGCTAGCTATGTTATGCCGTCCCTCTGTCTGTCTGTCTGTCCTCTCTCTCTCTCTCTCTCTCTCTCTCTCTCTCTCTCTCTCTCTCTCTCTCTCTCTCTCTCTCTCTCTCACACACTCACACACACACACACACACACACACACACACACACACACACACACACACACACACACACACAACACCACACACAACACACACACACACACATATACACACACACACACTCGTGTTACATGCATTGCTGTCAAGTCATTTTCATGATGTGCAGCGCTGCCTGTTCTGATCCAGCATTCGCATGACGCCGCATACTAGACCATCTTCTGAAAATGGTCACTGTTCAGTCACAGAGCATGAGTGAGTGCATCCCTCTTCCCTTTACGTTTTCCTTCCTCTCCCAAACGAACGCCCAAAGTACG
>JADBJO010000378.1:332500-340000 GCA_016801955.1 Conus betulinus
CATACACACACACACGCGCGCGCGCGCGTGCGCACGCACGCACGCACACACACACGCACACACACACACACACACACAAGCGTGCGCGCACGCACGCACGCATGCACGCACGCACACACACACGCGCGCGCGCACACACACACGCGCGCGTGCCTCCTTTTCGTTGCCAACGAGCACATTTGGAGGTCTTCCCTCGTCGTGAACACATCAACATCGTCATCGGAGGTCGAATACCCCTGGGAATCATCGTTGACCGCTAGGAATCATCGTTGACCGCTGGCCCTTTGCATCAGTGAGTGCCCTAAAACTGTGCCATAGAAGACGACACACTGTTATCGGAATCAATAAACTGCCCATCATCGTCTGTCTGACTTGATGTGTGCGGGATTCTTTTCTGCGTGTATTCATCTCTCTCCCATCCTTTTTCCACCACCACACCTCTCTGTTTCTCTGTCTGTATATCTGTCTGTCGGTTTGTCGGCCTGTCTCTCTGTCTGTCTCTGTCTCTCTCTGTCTGTCTTTCCTTCTCTCTCTAAACTGACAGATTTATTAACTGTACAGCTGGGGTTAGGCAAGGTGATGCTTGCAGTCCTGTTCTGTTTTCGCTCTTTATTAATGAATTAGCCATTGAAGTGATCACAATGGAAGACATGGGGCTTTGCTGACACTGGATGCTTTTGAATTGTTTATTATTTTATCACCAGATGATGTGGTTTTTATATCGGAGACAGTTATTAGTTTACAGACTCAACTGAAAAGTTTACAACGCGCAGCTGCTTCTCTCCAACTAAGGGTTAATTTGTCCAAACGTAGCATCATAGTATTTCGTAAGGGTGGTTATTTTAAAAACAGAGAAAGATGGTTCTATGATGATGACTCAATGCCTGTTGTGAATGCTTATAAATATTTGGGTATATTTTTTCTCTACACGTCTAAATGTTGTTGGTGCGTGCAAGGATCTTGCTAGCAGAGCCAAAAAATACGCTACTCTGTACTATGAAGAAATTGTATGCTCTCAATAATACGTCTTTTTAATGTATTTCTCAAGTTGTTTGATTGTCAGGTTCAACCAATTGTACAGTATGGGTCTGAATTATGGGGGTTAGATGGCGCTGCTGTATACTGTGAACCTGTGCACCTGTTTGCATTAAAAAGGTTCTTGGGTGTGGATAGGCGAACGCCTAACGACTTTATTTATGGTGAGACAATAGATTCCCCATGTACATAGTTTCAGCAGTAAAATGCATCCGTTATTGGCTGAATTTACTTCATATGGAGGAACACAGATTACCACGCAAAGCTTATAACATGTTATATGTAGTCTCGATGCTAGACGTAAAAAACAGTCGGGTTAGTAAGGTACGCACTTGTCTTTTTGAATATGGTTTTTTTGGTTTTGTGTGGTTAAGTCAAGGTGCTGGAAGTGTTAAGCAGTTTTTACATTGTTTTTGTCAACGATTGGTTGACTACAAAAATGGTCAGACCATGTGCAGCATAGTGAGAAGTTTGATCTCTACCGAAATTTTTGCAGCTTTCATGATCTGAAACCTTATCTAACTTTAGAAATGGACAGACACTTGAGATGCATCATGACCAAATTTAGGTGTGGAATATCCGAATTGGCAGTTCACACGTTTAGATACAAAACCGTTGTTGATGACAATGTCTTATTGTGTGTCCGCTTTGTGAAGAATCTCCAGAAAATGAAATCCATTTTGTTCTTTGCTGTCCAGCCCTAAAGAACATTAGAACTGAATGCATTCAGCCAAAGTTTTTATAAACAGCCTTCTCTATTTAAATTGACTATACTGATGTAGTCAACCTCACCAGAAGCTGTTTGAAATTTCTCATTGTTTTTGTATAAGGCATTTAGATTTAGAGAAACAACTACTTCTTGATGTTCTAAATTATTCATGTTTGGAATGTTTTACAATCATGAGTATTTGTCTCAATTCATGCATTATGCTCACTCACTCCTTTCATAGGGGCTAAGGCCTATGTGAATAAATCATCCGAATCTCTCTCTCTCTCTCTCTCTCTCTCTCTCTCTCTGAGTTTTGTTGTCTCAAGTCGCCTCTGACATCGCTCTGTTAATTTCCAGTTTAAGTAAGTGATTGGCTGATCAAATAGCATGAAAATGTGCATATAGATGGGCATACATACAGTGCTGGTGTTGTAAAAATGGAGTTCTTGTCGTGGTATAATTGCTGAGATATTAGCAACTTTACTTTTGTGATTTGGCTATTCCTAATCAAGACTGCTGAAACCATTTACCCCCGTTTCGTGCGGTCGTCAACAACGTCAGTGAACACAATGCTCACATGCAAGCCGCTGCGCGTGTCGTGTAGGCTGCGTACTGGTTGTGCTCTGTCCTTCTGTTGATGAGTAAAGATGTCGAACTGAACCCCGGACCAGAAGAAAATAACGTTTTGCAACTGGTTGACTGGAGACTTACTCAGTTGATGAATGGTTTCCAACTCCATTCAGTCAATATGCACAAACTAATAGAAGACAAATTCCAGATGCAAGAAGAATTTCTTTCTTCGCCGCCTAAACTCAGAAATAGGCAAGGTGAAGAAATGTGCGGACAACAATGCTGAACAAATCATCGAACTTAAGGAAGACAGTGTCAACATGCTGGAACGTCTCGATCGTATGGAAGAAAAAGTGGAAGCTTTAGAAATAGAAAGCAAGAACCGCAATCTAAACATTTTTCGGCATTGATGAAACACGACAGAGGGATGATCTGTCCAGTAAAAAAACTCGTGACGGACATTCTAAACTTTCATTCTAGTCATGTTGCGTGGCATGCATCTGACATTGAATGTGCCTATAGAAGAGGCAGTCCACGCCAGAACGGCGCTCCCCGTCCACTGTTGGTGCAGTTCTGTCGTTGGGGAGACAGGATGTCCATCCTCAGGGACCGACAGTTGCGTGACGCTATGCGGCGTAACAGCATCAGTGTGACTGTGGACCTCACCACAAGGCAGAGGCAAATGATAGATTTCCACAGAGACCAGGGCAAAATGGCCTATTTTTATATGGACGACTTCATGTGAAAGATAGCCTTCGCATGGTCGATTTCCGTCTTCTCACAGCCACTCTTCCTACAACCCACAGTCTTCACGGGACGACCGACATCTACTGCAAGGTGAGGAGTGGTCACAGCTGCACCACTCAAAGAACGAGCACTACAGGACGAGAGGACAGAAGACAGCAGTCAACTGCTATTGGGGGTGCCAGATAGACATCCTCCTGCTCCCAGAAAAGATGGTGAAAAAACAGGTCAGCGGTTGTCCACGTTCACAGCCAGCAGGAAAGAAGAGGGTACAGAGGAGAGGGCGGCAATGACAGGTCTTCAGCTGACCGTGTCGGCCGTCACGCCAGACTAGTTGTTCCAGGCTGGTCATCTGACAGCCAGGCAGCCCAGCGGAGACTGCCGACAGATGAAGATTCAGAAGCCTTCCACGATAGACGATCCAGGAACCACGGTCAGCAGCGAATGTTTCCCAGAATGAGGTACTCCGAAGAAGCACGAAGACAAAGTCAGTATATTCATCACAGACAAGTGACTCACCAGGCTGACGTTTACAGGGACTCACGACATACGGACAAGGACAATATACTGAATGGTGACCAAAACAGTCCCGAAAGAAGACAGGACATCAGTGACAAACTCAGTGATGTGAGGGGAAATGAGGTGGAATTCCCGGTGCCAATCGTCAACGACAAAGACGTGTAGGGTGGCACTGCAAGCGAGTCAGAAGTCACTTCAGCCCCTGCGATTACTGTGTCTCAAATTTCTTGCAGAATCTCTCATGATATTGAACCTGATGCAGTAGAAGAGAAGAATGATGATGAACTCATAGTGAGTGAGCATGGGGCTACTATCAACAAACCAAGTGAAAAACAGAGAATGAACAGGCGATATCATATGACACACGTGGGGATCCAGAAAATACCCATGGTGACACAGACATACAAAATACACACTCAGTACAGGCCCATCCGTCTTTTCATACAGCTATCAGGACAGACAGACAGGATGTTGAGCGGTCAGACAACAGATAGCAATTCCGTCTGTTGACACAAACAATACGACGAACGACAACAGTGAAGTGGTACTTTCAAATTCTGGTGTTCAGGGAGATGACAACCAACAGAAACAACGCCTAAAGAATGGAGAAGCCAGGCCAAGGGATGCCAGTCAGAACACTGTACTGGACAGTTTCAAACGTGCACAGTACAAGGAACGTGGCAGGGACATTCCGGAAAGGGGACGCACAAGGTCCCGCGCCAAGCTTAATTCCGTTTCCAAATAGGATATGGGCCGGGCCTTGAAAGTTAAATAGAAAAACGAAAACGGTGGTGCAAACTTTACTGCAAAGCAGTCCATAGAAAATAATTGTCTTCAGAAATACCTAAAAAATAATAGCATTTCAATCAAGTTTCTAAACTTTAATGTAAATGGTTTGTTTTCTTAATTGGAGAACAACGATTTTGTAAGTTATATCAAATCACATGATTTTGTGTGTTTAACTGAAGCGTTTGTTGGTGTGAATTTCGAATCCTCACTTTTCAATGATTACGTGATTTATAATTCTCAAGCAAAGAAGATTTCCCACCAATGGACGATATTCAGGAGGAGTAATTGTTTTAATTAAAAAAGACTTTTCTAGTTTTGTTACACTGATTGAATATGAGTCTGAAAATACGATCATTTTCAATATTGATAAGAAGCTGTTTCGATTGCGACATGAATGTATTTTGGATTTGTACACATATATACCTCCAACAGAGTCAAATGCTGGGGAAATAACACGAGTGGGTCTGGCGTGGAACAACAATGTTTGTTGGATTTGTATGAATCATACAATTTTTATGAGTTATTATCTGGGGACCTGAACGCAGGAACAGCCTCGAAAAATAATGTTGCCATCGATGTTGATGACAGTTGTATAGAGAACTATGACCAGTTGCCATATTGTAGGACTTCACACGATGAATCTGAAAATGTATTGGTGATCAGTTGTTAGAACTATGCAACTCCTTGGACCTTGTTATTTGAATGGGCTTTGTGAACATGGTTTCGATGTTAGTTACACCTTTGTATCCAGTTTAGGATGCAGTACTGTTGATTATTTTGTTATGTCTCAAAACTTACTTAATGCACAATATGACATGTCACTCGTTGTTGAGATTCTATTGAATCTGATCACTTGCCAGTTGTACTTTCGTTTCCTTTGACTATCTCAAGCAAAAGCGGCAAACATGAAAGTAAGAGCAATTTTTTTTTTTATCAAAAAACATAATTGGGATAAATCTTAAATAAATGTCAGCGAACCGCCCAGAGAAACGTGGACAAACGAGTCACAAGACAACACACAACGCGTTTCGACCTCATAGGTGTTCTTCAGGTGAAACAAAGACGAACAAAATAACGAAAATGCACTTAGCTTTGATCGCTTCAGATTGCTTCTGAGTTCAGCGCAAGGAAGCACAGGCCCATCCGTCTTCTCATACTTAACATGCACTTAGCTTTGATCGCTTCAGATTGCGCTGAACTCAGAAGCAATCTGAAGCGATCAAAGCTAAGTGCATTTTCGTTATTTTGTTCGTCTTTGTTTCACCTGAAGAACACCTAAGAGGTCGAAACGCGTTGTGTGTTGTCTTGTGACTCGTTTGTCCACATTTCTCTGGGCGGTTCGCTGATATTTATTTAAGATTTGTTTAGATATCCGCCTGCAGTCGTTTCACTTTGCAACTAGATCTATAATTTGGATAAACAAAGTGAACAAGACTTTCTAGAGAATCTGAGAAAAACAGACATTCATGATAGATTACAACGGGCGCACGCCATTTTGGAACATGATGTTGATGGTGCAATAGATCTTTTTGTAAGTTGCCTGCTATCGGCTAGCAGTTTCATGGTAAAGAAAGTCTGTTTGGTTGCCTCCCTAAAGTCTTTGGAATGGTTTGATGAGGAGTGTCAACAAGCCAAACGTTACAGTAAGCGTACACTCAGAATTTTCTTCAGAACTAGAAAAAAAAAACCACAGATTACAGCATGTACAAGCAAAGAAAAAGTACAAACATTTGCTGAACTTAAAAAAAGAAGTTTTAAACGAAGGAAGGTCGAAATGTTAGCGTCAAATAATTATGATTCATCTAATTTTTGGAAACAGTTAACCGAAATGGAGTGTAGGAAGCGAAGACAAAAAAATACAAATGACATTTCAATTGATAAATGGTACGATCATTTTAAAAAATGTATTTTCAATGGATGATAGTAATTCGGATGGTGAACATTGTGACAACATTGATTTGACTAAGCACGAAGAGCACGTGCTAAATGCTTAAATCACCGAAAGTGAAAATTCAATTGCTGTGTACAAATAAAAAGTCAGGTAAGGCATATGGATCAGATGGAGTCATTTCTGAAATGCTGATGGCTGGAAGTGCAATTACTATTCCCTTTTTGAAAAGGCTTTTTAACATTATATTTGCGAAAGGTATTTATCTTAAACTTTGGGCAAAGGATATCATTATCCCAATCCACGAAAATGGAGATACGGAGAATGTAGATAACTATAGAGGTGTATCCTTATTAAGCTCAATTTCAAAATGCTATAGCACTATCCTAATAATCGTCTATACGCATGGCTTGAAGATAACCTGGTCTCTAAAGACAAGCTGGTAGACCAAATCTACTGTCTTTATTCTATGGTTCAAAAATACTTGTCTCAGCGTGGCAAAAAGCTTTATGTTGCTTTTGTAGACTTCAGAAAAGCCTTTTGTTTCCGTAAGACACGGTAAGTTATTGCAGTGTATTAGAAACCAAGGTATTAAAGGGAAATTCTTCTGTTCTTTAAAAGTAATGTATAACTCATTAGTATCTTGTGTAAGATCCAACTTTGAATATTCTGACTTCTTTGACTGTCCAATGGGAGAGTCAGACAAGGGTGCGTGTTGAGTCCAACGCTGTTTGAAATACTTATTAACCAGTTAGCGAATCACTTATCTGAAAAAGGTAGACACGGCATTCAGTTGGTACCTGGCATTATGGAACTGTTTATTCTGCTGTTTGCAGATGACATTGTTCTATTAGCATCTACTCCTGTTGGTCTGCAAAACCAGCTAAACGTACTTCAGACATGCTGCACCAATATGAAAATGAAAGTTAACACGGACAAATTTAAGGTCATGGTCTTTAGAAAAGGGGGTTTTCTGGGTAAAAGTGAACAATGGTTATTTGGCAATATAAATTAGAAGTAGTAAACAAATACTGTTATCTGGGTTTCATTTTTTCTACTAAAATCAGCCCGACGATCGGCACTGAACATTTGGTTGCCAGGGGGGGAAAAGCTATGTTTAATCTAGTAAGGGCTTTCCAGAAAAATAAGGATATTAGTTATCAGATCTACTTTAAGATTTTTTATGCCAAAATTAACCCATTTTTATCATATTCATCTGAAGTTTGGGGCCTTAACCGTTTGGAAT
>JADBJO010000378.1:342500-362500 GCA_016801955.1 Conus betulinus
AGGATCAGTGTGTGTGTGTGTGTGTGTGTGTGTGTGTGTGTGTGTGTGTGTGTGTGTGTGTGTGCTGTCATTATGGTTTTGTATTTCAGTGCCTTCGTATTTCTCTCTGGCTTTGAATCGGACAGAATGGTTTACGCAGGAAGCATGGACGTGGTTTCCGCTGTCATGAAAATCTCAATTATCCTTGTACCTTGTCTTCCTTTTTCTGCCTCGAGTTTTGTCTTCACGTTGTTGGGTGGTAGTAGCGTTGTTTGTGACGGTTTTCAACGTGTATGTATTCATGTGTGGTGGATAGGACTACAGGCAACCAAACGAAAAGGGAAAAAAAAAAAAAACGTTACGCAGACAGTTTGTGTTGTTATGTGCCTAGCGTTTCTTGGAGATACTGGCGGTAGAAACTACTATGAGCCAGCTATAGTACTTGACCTGGTTGTAACAACTACCAGGAGACAACGCAGTGCTTGAACTGACTGAAATCCACACACGGTAGGAGTTGCCAAGAGACAGAATGTGATAGTAAACCGAAACAAATGGAAGAAACAACGGCAAACGACTATTAAATCTGAGCCGACAGAAGGACATACGCGGAAAGACAATGAAAACGACTGTACTATCTGAACTGAAGGGACAAAGACTATAGACGGCAGAATCTGCTGTGAGACGACTATGATACTGGGACTGAAGGAAGGGCACGGACAGTACACGTTGCTATGAAAGCACTGTAATACAAGAACCGAAGGTAGGACATAAAAGGCTGAACCAAAACCAGAGGACCGTGTTTAGTTTACTTGAGGTGAAGGAAAAGACATAAGCAGTAGAGGTTCCCCACTAAGCGACAGTGGTACTGAACAGAAGAAAGTCACAGATGGTAGAATCTTCCTTCAAAAAGAAAAGACATAAACTATCGAGGATCCCATGAAATGATAGTGGTAATTGAATAGAGCAAAGTTACAGACAGTAGAAACTTCCTTCCAAAGACATTAGTACTTGGATAGGCGAAAGACTCGAACACAGTAGAATATGCCTTTGAACAAAAGTGATACATGAACAGAAGAAATACAGAGGGATGAATCGTACTACAAACGAGAGTGAAACTTGAATAGAAGAAAGACACAGAGGATGGAATCTTCTTTCAAACAACAGCGATACTTGAACTGAAGGAATGGTACTTACGGTGGAATGTTCCTCCAGAAGACGGCAATACTACAATGGAAAGAAAGAACATGAAGTGAAGGAAAGACAGATGGTAGCATCTTCCTTAAGCGACAATGATACTGGAACTGAACGAAGGAAATAGCTGGTAGCACTTTCGTTCAAGTGACAGTGATACTGGAACTAAAGAATATACAGATAGTAGAATCTTCCATCAAACGACACTAACACCTGAACTGTCGGAAAGGCATGGATCGTTAAATGTTCTTTGAAGCGGCAGTATACTTGAACTGTCCAAAAGACAAATATGGTAGACACTTCCATGAGACCATTGTGAAGAAAGACCTAGACGATCGCGAATACCGGAAGACGACAGTGAAAGAACAATGAACGAGAACAACAACGAGCAGACGACTGTCGGAGCCAAACTGAAGGAAAGACACAGTCGACAGAACTTACAACGGACGACGGTAGAAGGGAAATGGATGGGATTTCTCACCGCAGTCGATCCCCTCTGCCTCTTGCCGTTTCACGTTATGGCGGATCATGGTGTATTGGATTGCTGTCAGGAATGGCAGGAGTGACGACCAGACTGATCTGAGAGTCAGCCGTTGGAAAAAAAATATAGCATGTCACACACACACACGCACACACACACACACACACACACACACACACACACACACACACACACACACACACACACTGTGCCCCCCCCCCCCCCTGCGTGCGCGCACGCGGGCAAGCATACGCACGCACACATACAAATGAAATGAAATTTATTCAGAAAGGCCACAGCCCCATCTGAAGGGGGATAACATTCAAAACTCAGCATGATAAGTGTGACAACAACACAAAGTTTTACTAGAATGTACGGGAAAAAAACAGCAATAAAATGATACTCAAATGGATGAATTACAGTCTACTACACATGTGCATGAAGTCTAATATACTGATCTATATATTAATACCATACTAGGATATCCAAATCCATGTAATATTGGCGTGTCAATACATTTTTAGCTAACCATAACAGCTCGCCTCTTAAAAGGCTTTATATAAATATACACGCATAAATTCCTCACAATTATTTTATTTTCATTCGTCATTAATTCTCACAGAACTGACATGGATTTGCATAATATTGACATGGAATATATTCCTGCCGTATTTATTGTATCTTGGCCGATCTTTCTGAAAATGTGTAGGTATGTTCATTATAGGTCACAGATGATGGCCGATGTTTACCAGAGTAGCTGTTACTAACGGCTATAACGGCCCAAAACGGGGTTTTCCTCTTTATGGAATATCTCACGCGTATTCGAGATAAACTGGGAGTACTTTTATATGCTTTGCATCTTGTTATACTTTGCTTCTGGCTGCATTATTACACTTGTGGTGGGTTTTGCTTTCAGTTTATCTATTCATTTTTTGTTGTTGTTTTGTTCACGGGTTGTTTTCACACTTCATGTGGGTCTGTGATGACGAAGGTTATGTCAGAAATAGATGATAAAGATGTGAACATGATGTAGTCCAGGGCTTGGGTCCGAATTCAGAGGTGGCACCTAACTCATCTCCCGCCATTGAATCTGGAGAGAATCACTTTTGAGCACCATGGGTCGTCCATGATGGTGGGAACCAACGTGCCCTCAAGAAGCTATCTTTTGTATGCTGATGAATGACGATGCGATTGATATAGAGGATGCTATGAAGTTCCGTTTCGATCTGAGACTGCACGAAAGGGTAGTACTCTACGCTGACTTTCATCATATGCCCTGGTGTCCGAGAGATACCCGCTGTGCTGGCCAGGAAATGTGAGCAACACTGAGACATGCATCCATTCTGTGGATGAAACTCAGCTGTGTAGTTCCAGTCTTCTGGAGTGAGACCATAGCACTCTCGACTCTGGGTCAGAGCCAATCGAGTCTGAAAAAATCCCACTGAAATGGCTTTGATGGGAATCGATCCCTAGAGCGTCCAAAAGGGAATCTTCGGCGCTAAGCACTGCGGTGAGGTGGCTGGATTTCGTTTAGCTGTCACTCCGCTTCACGGGGGCAGAACCCAGCCCAACGCATTTATTGAATGCATAAACATGGCGGCGGTTCTTCCGTCTTTCCCCTTTCTCTCCCAGAAGCAGTTTTCACAAAAAAGAGAGGCCTAAGCAGTGTTTTTGTTTGTTTGTTTTTCAAGAACCCCTTCTTGGTGGGTACCACAGGTATAAGAATGAAAAGTTTTGATTTGAAAGGCGAGTCTTTCTTTAAGGGCGTCTTGTTGTTTGTGTCGAACTGACAAAAAAAAAATGAGAGTAGTTCGTTATGCTATGAAAGCTCTTGCCCTTTTCGACCACATCTGTCTTGTTCATACCGAAGATGATAATAATAATCATTTGAAAGAAGATGACTCAGAGAGACTGGGGTTTTTACAAAACTCTCTCTCTCTCTCTCTCTCTCTCTCTCTCTCTCTCTCTCTCTCTCTGTGTGTGTGTGTGTGTGTGTGTGTGTGTGTGTGTGTGTGTGTGTGTGTGTGTGTGTGTGCTTTTGTCAAACACTAACAATTCTGTCATCACACTGGATTATCTTTTTTTTAATATGAATGTGCAATCCATATAATCGTAACTATCTTTATCGTGAACGCAGTGTCGACCGTAACACTCAGGTTATGGACTAGAGACAGTATGTCATTTCTCTCTCTCTCTCTCTCTCTCTCTCTCTCTCTCTCTCTCTCTCTCTCTCTCTCTGTCACACACACACACACACACACACACACACACACACACACACACACACACACACACACACACACGCACGCACGCGCACACACACACACACACACACACACACACACACACACACACACACACACCACATTTATTACATATTGATTTACAAAATAATGCTTTATAGGAATCGAACAGAAAACATTACCATATAATTATGAAGCTCATTTAAATTCAAACTAGATGTTACTATTTCTTTCTGTTTGTTAGTTTCGTAGTAAAAAGAAATGAACATCACACTTCATGCTTTCAATTTTGCAGGGCATTGTGGTAAAAATAGTGCGATCATATTGATCCAAAATTAATCCCCAGAAAATAAGGTTATCAATATGAGTCGAACAACGCAACTTGGTGAGGACCGTAAATGTTCTAAATCGGTAGCTGATTTGGCGTTTACCTTTTTTGCGGTCCTGGAATAGTGGATATGATTGCAGAATCGTTCAGAATGGTATGTTTCATGGTGCGGTCGGTAAATGCTCGCCTAAGCAACAACGAAGTCCGGTACATTTCCAGATATATGGTGTACGCCATGCAGGAAGCTGGGTAGATTTCTTTTGTTCTCTCCTGTAGAAGTGATAAACAAATAGATACGTGTGTATGGCCATACAGCAAGATCCATGAATGACCCTGCAGAACACCATACTTCCAGTAGAAATGATGAACAGATAGGTGCATGTGTATGGCCACAGAACAAGATCCATGAATGGCCCTGCTGAACACCATCCTCCTGGGACTGTTAAAGGAGGAAGACAGAGGAAAAGACAAAAAGAAGAACAATGAACTGGCAACATTGCAGAATAGACATGGAAACCTTTTGCAGTGATGCAAGCATTGGCGCCTACTGACAGAAAAAGGAGAAAACTTATGAAGTGTTCTTCAGTGTGTAACCCCAATGAAATTAAGCACTAAATCGATGTGGAACGGATTCCACAGTATTTCCAAAATTTTCAGCATCTCATTGTACGCATGATACATTATTGTTGTTCGAATGAAACAAAGACGTTGAGCAGCATTTTTACATCTAAAATAGCAGTCGAGCTCACGCGGAAAGACACTCAAAAAATAAAAAGGAGAAAGAAAGAAAAAGTAAAGAAAAGAAAAAAAAGACAGATCTCGATGACTTTTCATCCGGCTGATCAGGTTTCTTCTCCTGAGCACGGAAATAACGGCGACCCGTCACTTCGCGTTCGGGTTGTGAGCACTTTTTGCTAAACACACGGGGCAAATGACAACCCAGATTAGCTATTTGGTCGTCAGGAGTAAGCATTGTTTTAATTTCTTTCTGTCCAGTTTTTTTTTTTTTTTTTGTTTTGCTTCTTTTTTTCTTTTTTGCTGTCCCATCTTCTGTGCCATCTCAGTGGCAGTGCACCCACCCCGCTCATTCCGACACCCCGTCCACAGCCACAACCCGGTCAGTCCCGCCTCAAGACCGGCACCGGCAATCCACAGGGAGCAGTCAATGTCAAGTCGTCAAGAGGCAACCCACCGGAGGAGACACTGCACTGCTGCCGAGTCACTTCGGTGGTGTTCAGTGCGTTTGTTCTGATCCAACATACGCAGGACACCACCTACTAAACCCCCTACTGACACAACAATAATTGCTTAGCCATGGAGCCGGCGTGAGTGAGCCCTCCTTATGGAGAGCGCCACCACTTCCATCTGACGACAGCCCCCATGGACTCGCCGATACTGGTGACCCCGATGGAACCAAACCAAGGAGAGGACATCGGAACTGAGGTCACCATGAGAGCAGGGCATGCGGAGCCACAGAATCTGAGACTTTTTTTTATGCTGATCAATGAGAATGAGGATGATGAAGATGATGATGATGCTACGGATTTTCATTCCGTCTGAGACTGCATGACAGGGATGTATTCTACGCTTCCTTTCATAATAATTATGTCCCGGCGTGAACCAAGCCAGAGAGATACAGACACCTGCAGTGTGGGTCAGAAAATTTGAGCAACACTTTTAGAGACGCATCCATTAAGTGGATGAAACTCGACTGCGTGTTCCCAGTCTTCCCCCTGAGCCCGTAGCAAACTCAACTCTGGGTAGGAGCAGAAAAATCCCATATTACTCTGATGGAAATCGAACCCACGACCTGCCAGCCAGCAGTCCGCAACGCTAACCACTTCGCCACTGAGGCTGGTCTCTTCCTGTCCAGTTAGTACCGGGGCCCATGCAGTGCTACAGCATGTGCATTAACAATCTGATTTCCAATTTCTATAATTCCGTTCAATAGTTTGTTACATCAGTAATCACACAAGCATTACACTGAGCTGTTAATAGAATATACCCTATTATCTACTGCGCACACATCGGTGTTCGTTATCCCGCATGGCTATAATCTGATGTGTTGATATTTGGACGTGATGGCAGTCCAACCAAAATGAAATAGCTCGGTTTGCGATGATTTATGCGCATTTTAAAGCACCCATTTTTATTTATACACATATTTTATCTAAGCTCGTCGGAAATTAACAGAGGAAGCGTATGTTATAGACTGTGGTGCGTCTTCGACAAGTCGGCCTATCATTGCGCCAAAGTATCGGCCTCGGAATGACATTCTGTATTTAGTGTACATCTTTAGTGATATCGATCCTCCATGAACTGATGCTTAACCTTTGACACTTTTACTACCTTGGTGACGTGTTGCAGTACTGCTAAAATGCCAATTAGTGCAGGAGCTCACCGTCAAAAAATTGGATCTTTTCATGCAGTTTTGATCAAGTTATTAGAGAGAAAAAGTGTTGTCGGCCATGTAAACTCCCAAAGTACTCCCCTTTCTCACAGTGTGGATTACTTCACGGACATGAACTACCGTGTTCTCGTGTCAACGTTCTGTGGTGTGGTGTTCTTACTGTCGGTGAAGTGTTGTCTGTTCCTAACTCAGTCAACTTGGATTTCCGATCAGACACAGCATTTCCTAGACGGCGTTTTATCGGCAAAACTTTTCAGTTGCGATTCTTGCTGTTGCGACACAGTTCTCCGACACACAGGTCAGTACCCTTTCCTTACAACTATCTCAAGCAGTCATCGATTCCGACGGAACTTGTTTTTGACATGTCGATCAATCACACTGGTCTTCCCAACTCCCTGCTTCTCATTCTCTGTGGAGACGTAGAACTAAACCCAGGTCCCCATTCTGACCCAACAGGAAAACATGTGGTGGTATATCTGTGACACTTTTGAAAGAGTGAAAATAAATCAACACAATATAAACGAACTCATTCAGGAACAACATCGAGCAATGGAAAGAGAAAGGATACTGGTGTCAAAGATAGATTCTCTGTATGGTGAAGTTGACCGTCTTGAAAAGGTCATCAGAAAGGACAATCTCAGATTTTATGGCGTCGAGGAATCTGAAAATGAAACGGAGGAGAAAGTACACAGAAAGTGATCGATGTCATCAAATGAGAGATGCAGCAGCCCAAATGTCCCCTTTTCAACCGTCGACATACGACACGCACACAGAGTGAAGGCGGGTACAAGACGGAACGAACCCCGCCCAATCCTTGTCACTTTCGCGCACTGGACAGATAAAATGGCTCTTTTAAAATTGCGGAGTGTGCGTGAAAGCTTGAGGGAAGCTGGTTACAGAGTCTCCAACGACCTTACCAGAAAACAGTCGGCACAACTGGCTGACCTCCGACGTCAAGGACAAACAGGTTATTTCTACAACGGGAAACTAGTTGTATCTGGGCCACATAGTTATCAGCAAGCTGTACGCAATCCTACTGAATCACACAACAATAGGCAATCAAAAACGTCTTTCTATTATGATGTCCATCCAAACCAGTCCAACACACACACCAGCAGAAATACTCGTGACAGTCACTCTGTCAACAAAGGGAAGAGAGACTACCACAGACTAAATCAGGACGACCCAGGGCACGGCATAGAGAACTGCTCTCGACGGAACAACGCATTGTATCGTCCCCAATGAACCAGACCATATCAACTACTCACCTATATCAGAACGGACCAGTCATTACTCAGTGACCAAGAAGGTATGATCTCCAGTGCAAGGACATTTTTCAGCCGGACCAAGTGGACCAGGCATCCTTTACTGAACTCACTGACCGAGCAGAGCAGGTACAGGCCCAGTACAAAGACTCGCACTGTCCTGGTGATCCGGAAGCTCCACCGGACACACTAGAGCAGGCAGAGGACCTGTTCAGCGACTCACCCTATCCTGGTGACCCAGACGTTCCACCTGACACAGCGACCAGTTCTTTTCAGTCGTTGATCACTCTGGATAGGACGGGAAATGGTGAAGAGCTGAACGACCAGAAAATTAACAATTCAGCCAGAAATGACGCTGGAAACAAGGACAACACTGAGAGCTGTCAACTTCATGTCCAGTGTGAAGTCACAGGAGCAGGGGTAGTCCAGTACCAACACCAGTCACCCTGGTCTTTGGAACCACTGCAGGGAAACAGGCTGTGCTGCTCGCCGCACTTTCTGATGATGTCATCACCTCAAACGAAACAACTGCACCTGTTTCGGATACACCCACTCTTTCCATGTCCACTGGAAAAGATGTTCGTACATTAACCAGTGAGAAAAATGCTTCAGCAGACAACAGTGACAAAGACCTCGACCCCAAAGTAACCGTTCCTTCTTCTGAGCAACATTATCGGAACCTTGAGAGAACGCCCAGCTGGAGAATCCAATCGAAGTCAACCAACATTAACTGAAACAGGAACTTTGGATTGTTCTGACCGATCTGGTCATATTCAGAGAGCCAAGACGCCATTTGCAAGAACCACCGCCACTCCAGTGCCGAAGAAGATAGCACCAGGAGAGCTGCTGTACAGCGAGGCAGTGGCAACCTCCAGTCCACTGCTTGGAGGCGCTTCCAGACGCACTCCGACTCGACCCGAAACACCCAAAGAAAACGAGGACTCTAGAAGATCTACATCCCAGCCATCCAGACAGACCAGAGACACTTCTGCTGCACGGAACAAAAATTCAAAACCCACCGTGAATACCATTTCGTCATGGGTACCAAGCAGCCACGCAATTTCGGACCAAAGAAGCCCAAACAACCGGTACACGGTTTTCAACCCGAATTAAAGGGACGAACAAAACTGGACAATAGGGATTCGGCCAAAGCCCAGGCACGCTTCATACAACTGAAACTCTGACATTCCTTTCTTATAATGTTTGTGGCATCACCTCCAAGTTAAATGATTCCGACTTTATTTTGTATATTAGCAGATTTGATTTTGTTTGTCTTCTAGAAACCTTTACTGCAGAAATCTTTACAGTTGATGTTTTAACCAGGTTTACTCAGTACAGCAGTCCAGCAGTTAGGCTTTCTAAAGCAGGCCGCAAATCAGGTGGTGTGACGCTACTTGTTAGGAAAGATCTAGATCAGCAAGTTACAAGAATTGTCTGTGAAACCGAAAACATTGTGTTGTTAAAACTGTCCAAACGTTTATTTAAGTCAACATCAGATGTCTTTCTGATTGCTGTTTATGCAGCGCCGCCACAGTCTCCTATATAATATTTCACGTTTTGAAAACGGCATTTCAGCTGTAGAATCATGCATGTTGAATGTATCAGAAAAATTTGGAGACGTTCCGTTCATTATATGTGGTGATCTAAATGCCCGAACTGGAAATGTACAACCCTACCATGTAAACGATGTTCAATATTTTCTAGAAACGCATCAAGATTCCAACTATGTAGAGTCAGCCTCGAGAAGTTCAGAAGACAGAGAACTTAATTATCATGGTAGACTTTTCCTTGAATTGGGTGCACAGTTTAATCTATTCATTGTAAACGGCACAACTAAAGGGGATAGGTCGGGTAAATTCACGTTCATCTCAAATAATGGTTGTAGTGTGATAGATTATTTTGCCATCTCCACATCACTTACGTATGCCATACAAGACATGCTCGTTGATGAAAGAATTGATTCTCAACATATGCCCATTGTTTTAACCTTGAGGTGTAATGGTTATGGAAAGATTGAAAGAAAAGACAGTTTATGTGTGCAAAAACTTGTTTGGAATCCTGACTACTACGATGTGTTTAAGGACAGTCTAATCGGACCCAATTCCATAACTGCTTTGGGGGAAGCCAAACGAATGATAAGTGTAGATGTCAATGTGTCTATTGCTGTGTTCAATGATACTTTGACATTGGCTTCAGAATGTATGTTAAACAACTAAAATTTGGTGGCTTCCCGAAAAAGCAAGTATGGTTTGACAAAGAATGCAGGACAACAAAAGCGTCCGTAAAAAGTTCCCTAAGAATCTTCAGACATGAGCGATCCATAGCAAATTTAAATGAGTACTTGGAACAGAAGAAATGCTACGATGATTTACTGAAAGCTAAGTCTGATATGTATAAAACTGGTCTTAGAGACAAATTATTGAATGCTACCAACGACTCCAAAGTGTTTTGGACTACTCTTAAAAATGTCAGACATACGCAAAAGAATGCATTGGGGGACATTTCGAAGGAAGACTGGCGAAATCATTTTGCGAATGTTTTTTGAAGCAACATTACAGCCACAACCATCGATTGTTTGTGAGGAGAATAATATGTTGAACACAAGTAATAAATAGCTTGAACTCTCGGTTATTACCCGCGAAGAAATCATCGATTCAATCAAACATTTAAAAAGCAATAAGGCCGGTGGTCCAGATGGACTAATTCCTGAGGTATTCATTTATTCGTACACATGGATACTGCCTTATTTAGAAGAATTATTCAACTTTATTTTTACTTCAGGACAGTACCCAGATTCATGGACAGAAGCTATTATTCAACCTCTGTATAAACGTGGAAATCCTCATGATCCCAACATTACAGAGGGATCTCTCTTTTGAATGTATGTAGTAAACTATACAGCTATATTTTAAATAAACGCCTGGTAGACTGGATCGAAGATAAAGGAATCATTGGCGAGGAACAAGCCGGATTTAGAAAAGACCATTGCACTATTGATCATGTCTTTACACTTTTTGCTGCTATTCAAAAACATCTAGCGTGTAACAAAAAACTTTACGTCGCTTTCATTGATTTTAGGAAGGCGTTTGATCTTATTTCCCATGCTAAGTTATGGCCTATCATGTTGAAGAACGGAATATCGGGTAAAATGTTAAGTGCTATTCAAAGCATGTACAAGGTGGTAAAAGCGTGTGTTAGATGCGGTAGTGGTGCAGGTCTGACTGATTTCTTTTTCTGTCAGAAAGGCTAAAACAGGGTGAAATTACAAGTCCTCTGTCCTCTGTTATTCTCAATCATGATAAATGAACTATCACTTGACATAATCCACAACGGTAAACACGGTGTTCAGCTACACCCTGACATCGTTGAACTATTTATTATTCTTTTTGCAGACGATGTTGCTTTGCTTTCATACACAGTAAAGGGCCTACAACTGCAATTAGATTTACTGAGGAAAAAAAAATGCAGATTCTCTTGATCTTTCGGTTAACCTAGAGAAATCCAATATTGTGGTGTTTAGAAATGGGGGCTATATACCTCGCCATGAAAAATGGTTTTACGGTAAATCTGAAATGGAAGTGGTAAACTCGTACAAATATCTAGGCGTATGGCTGACTACTCGTTTAAGATTCTCACTCGCCATGCAAAAACAGACAGCAAAGGCAAAACTAGGTATTGTGGAAATACTTAAAACGTTATGGAAGTTAGGAGATGTTTCCCCCTACATTTTCTTTAAATTGTTTGATGCCCAGATAAAACCTATCTTACTCTATGGATCTGAAATCTGGGGAATGTTAGAGCAAATGCATATCGAAAAGGGCTCATACATTTGCGTTGAAAAAATTATTAAATGTGGCGCCCAGAACACCAAATGACATGGTGTATGGGGAAACAGGTAGAGTACCAATAAGTATAGACGCGCAAAAACAAACGCTGTCCGATTTTGGATCCGCCTCACAAGAATGAACAATGAAAGACTGCCCAAGAAAGCTTACAATATGCTTTTAAATCTAGACAGCAATAACAAAAACGTGTGCTGGGTATCAGATATCCGCAAGCTGCTTACGATATACGGTTTTGGTTATGTGTGGCTTAATGGAGGTGTGGAAAATGCGCCTTGGTTCCTAAGACTTTTCAAGGAACGTTTAACTGATTGTTGGAAACAAGGATGGTGCAGTAGGCTCCAGGAACATGACAGATATTCCATATACAAAACGTTTAAATCCGAGTTGTCATTAGAAGCGTATTTCGAGTGTATCAGAAATAAGGCATTAAGGGATATCTTCATACGATTCAGACTTGGTATTACAGATATTACAACTCATAAATTCCGCTATTACCCAGATCTTTCCATGGACTTACGTTGCCCGTTATGCAACGTTCAGCCGGATGATGAATTTCATTTTCTGTTCTACTGTCAGCGTACTGTACAACTGAGAACAAAATATATCCCACGTCACCTGACTCAAAATTCGTCAAAGGAATTATCAATTCTGAATAGCAGGAACTTTATGAATGATATTGCTCGTTTTATTTATATCATAGTATGAAATTAAGATTAGGTAGTCAAATTTCGTGAGTTAAATTTTTTTTTTTTTTTTTCTCTTTATTCTACCTGGGCTGATGGCCATGTATTCAATATCTTTACTGTGTACGTGCATGCCTTTCTGTCGGCTGGTTAGCATGTGGGGGAGGGGAGGGGGGGGGGGGGGGAGGAGGGGAGAGAGAGAGAGAGAGAGAGAGAGAGAGAGAGAGAGAGAGAGAGAGAGAGAGAGAGAGATTGTGCGTGTATGCGTGTATGTGCGCGCGCATGCTCGCGCATTGGTGTGTGTGTGTGTGTGTGTGTGTGTGTGTGTGTGTGTGTGTGTGTGTGTGTGTGTACGTACGCGCGCCCGCGCGCGTTTTGTAGTTATTCTTTTTGTAAGTGTTTATTGTGTGTCTGTGTCGCTTTCAAATTAACGTTAGAGTCTGCAATGTCCGACACGAATGATGTAACAAATCCATTTCTGAATCTGAATCTCTCTCTCTCTCTCTCTCTCTCTCTCTCTCTCTCTCTCTCTCTCTCTCTCTCGACACGTGTTGTTGGTGGTGGGTTTTTTTTCCATGATTGGATTCCAAGTTAAGTGTATTCATTGCTATTTACCCACGCATGCTGATAGTGGGTGGCATTCCCCTTCCACCAGATGCCCTGATAGTCCATACGGTGAATCGCCGTACCGTCAAGAACTCAGTGGGTTTGAAGGGGGAGGGGATGGAGAGGGGGAGGGGAGACGATCTTGTCTGCTTGAATCTACTCCAACGTGTCAATGTTGAATACATTGATGTCTGCAGAAACACCATTACGTCACGGCTGCTATGCATTGTCTATCTCTGCTCCTTTTTTGGCATGAAATTTGAAAGGGCTACAGAGAATAGGTGTATGAACGTGTTTAGTCTGTCTTCCTCTCTAGCAACCTCTCAAACTGCCGATGCTCACAGGGCAGTCTCTAGAAGGCAGTCATAAGATAACTCACAAGAGCACGCATTGCCTTACTGCCGAGAGAGGTCAGTGTTAGTCCGCGGTACCCGTTTTCATCAAAAATGCGCAGGATATCACATACGAAACCTCTTATTGACAACAGCAATTGCTTTGTTGTTCATGCAGTTCCCTTTTGTGTGTGTGTGTGTGTGTGTGTGTGTGTGTGTGTGTGTGTGTGTGTGTGTGTGTGTGTGCTTCCTGTCTACTACTCGTAAGATGATGATTATTTCAGTGCTTCACATCGACTGTGGACTGCTCATCTCTACAGTGTGTGGTCTTGACTTCTTTGGTAAGCATAGGCTGCATTCGAGTGCTGTTTCTTCAACGATTCACAAACGCTGCTTTTTCATCTCTTAAAACCTAGGTTGGATTCTAAAGCCTTGTGTAACCAACAGTCATTATAACAAAACCTGCTTGAGACTCTGACGTAGCGTTCATATTTGTCATGATTTACAATGTTGATGTTACTGTCCTCGTCTTCCTTGGTCTCTGAGTTGCACTGAACACTACAGTCTGAACTCTCTAGCAGCTTTAGTGCTGATACTAATGATTCTGCTTTGTCTGCCTAGTCCTCGACATGAACAAAGAACTTCATGTTCATGTCAGGGGATGCTATCCTGATTACAAGCCGTTGCTTGGAAGCATCCAACAGGGCCTGTGATTGTCCTTTTTTTCCTGTGTGTGTGTTATGTAACAGTCAGAGTCACTCCATAGGCCCTTTTCTTTCAGCCATTGTGTTTGCGCAGAACCAAAGTTGTCCAGCATAAATTGGTGGGCCGTCGTAGTGGACACGTTTTCTTGCCGTTCTCATTTGCGAAACGCCACACTCATTTCTCTTTGGTAGTGGAATATTATGGCGTTGTATATGATTGTGATTTTCACTTTGAACGCCTGCTGTCTTCTTTCTGAAGTCTTGCTTCCTCCATCAAAACCCAAGCATATTTAACTCACAAAGTTACATTAGCATTTCATAAATTATGACTCCATGGCCAGATTTGTAACAATACTGCGGAAAAAACAGAGACACCATTCCTGCTACTGAATGATGACACTGGCTTCCTCAGTGTGGACAGATTTCTCACAGAGGGCTGTCAGTTGCCGTCAGTGAGGACGGGGTGAGAGAGTGGAGGCTGGGGGTGGGGCTGATGCTTATCTGTGTACATATCTGATCTTGTATCTTGTGCCCGTAATATGACATTTTCCAGTTTAATGTCTTGATAAAATGGTCCTGCTGATTCTGGTCTTCTGTGGGTGTCTGGTTTGTAGCAGTGGTTCGCAGTCAGATGTGAGGGCATCCACCATAAAATTGATTGTCATTGTCGTTGCCGATTTCCGTAACTGATCTTCCGGTCGGATGGTATCACAGTAGTATTTGCCAGGGCTCCCTCCTTCGTACTCCGCACTCTCCTGGGATCCTGGGATTCTTATCACCATCTCTCTCTCTCTCTCTCTCTCTCTCTCTCTCTCTCTCTCTCTCTCTCTCTCTCTCTCTGTGTGTGTGTGTGTGTGTGTGTGTGTGTGTGTGTGTGTGTGTGTGTCCGTCTGTCTGTCTGTTTCACACACTCTGTCTCTGCCACTGCCTCTCTCTCTCTCTCTCTCTCTCTCTCTCTCTCTCTCTCTCTCTCTCTCTCTCTCTCTCTCTCTCTCTCTCTCTCTCTCTCTCTCTCTCTTCACTTCTCTTCTCTTCTCTTGTCCTTCCACTTGACACCGTTGTTGGTGGAGACTTTTCTTTTCCATGACTCGATTCCAAGTTAAGTCTGTTCATTGCTATTTACCCACACATGGTGATAGTGAGTGGCATTCCTTGTCCCATGAGATGCCCTGATAGTGCATACATTCACTCGCTCTACCGCTAAGTGCTCAGTGTGTTCGTGGAAGGCGGGGGAAGGGGGGGGGGGGTAGAGGTGGAAAGGGTTGAGGTGTGCTAGTATCTCCCTTAACGTGTTAGTGTTGAATACAGTCATGTCTGCAGAAAAACAAAATTACCCCCTGGTTATTAGGCACATCTCCGTTTTCTTTTCAGGGGCATATGGATTTGGAAGTGTTACAGAAAATAGGTACAAAATTTGTTGTGTCTCTGTTTTTCTGTCTCATTTTCCGTTCCTCCTCTCTTTGCTGTTTCTTCTTGATTAGACACACCCAGATACGTCCTTTAGCAGCCTGACTCCAAACCACCAGTACACATGGAGCAATCTCAATAAAGTTGTCGTGAACAACTCACCAGTGCAGACACTGCCTTATTGTTCCAAAGACAGGTTGGTGGCAGTCAATATTGCCTGTTTTGATCCAACATACGCAGGACGTCACGTACTAAGCCCCATATTGACAACAGTAGTTGCTTTATTGTTGAGCTGCGTTCATGCAGTTTCAATGTGTGTGTGTGTGTGTGTGTGTGTGTGTGTGTGTGTGTGTGTGTGTGTGTGTGTGTGTGTGTGTGTGTGTGTGTGTGTGTGTGTGTGTGTGTGTGTGTGTGAAACTTGAAACTTTGAAACTTTTTTTATTGTCACTAAACACCATTAAAGGATTTATGGACACAAGATGGCGATGATTAAACTACTCATCGTCCAAAGAAATAATAATTTGTTCTTTTTACATAAAAAAGTCATTGTGTGTGTGTGTTGTGGGGGGTGTGTGTGTGTGTGTGTGTGTGTGTGTGTGTGTGTGTGTGTGTGTGTGTGTGTGTGTGTGTGTGTGTATTCCCTAAGACTAATAGATTCAGTGCTTCACATTGACTAAAAAATGTGCGTCGGGATTTCCTTCATGTTTTGCTGCTGGAGTTTGAATCTGGTTATAAACATAGGCCTTATTTCGAGCGCTGTTATTCAACAATTCACAGAAGCTGCTTTTTCTCACAGTTTGGATTCTAAAATCTTTTCGTAATTTGTAGCTGTAAACACAATACCCTCTTGAGATTCTGATAGCACTTACATTTGTCAATAGCTGACATCGTGATGATACTCCTCAAGGCTTTCTTGATTGCTGAGTAGCATTTGACATTATAGTCTGTGCTCTCTAGTGGCTCCAGTGTTGATACAAACAATACTATTTTGTCTGAATAGGTCCTCCTCTACACGAAGATAGATAATCATGCTAATGTCAGGGGATGGCAAGCATCTTTTGAAAGCACCGAACAGGGTCCCTTCTTGCTTTGTGTGTATCACATAACAGTCAGAGTTTATATATCAGCCATTGTGGTTTTACAAAACCAAAGCCATCTCTAAGCTTTTACCAGCCTTAAAGTTTCTTGCGGACGATTCCCAGTTGACCATGACACTACCGTGACAACGAACAGAAACAGTAAGCAACGTTGTCGGGCTGATGACAGGGCTGTATTGATCGTAGGAAGTTCCCCGAGAAAACCCAGGCATAACTCGCTAGGCCGCCACCATAGAAACAATTCTTACAATTCCCAGTTGGCCAGGAATGCCAGATATATTTCTCTTTTGTTTCGAGCTGTCATAGAATTTGTACAGGGTTGTGATTTTCATTTTGAATGCCAGCTGTCATCTGTTTGAAATCTTATTTCCTCCATCTTTTGATCTCTCATCCAAATCTGTGCATATTTAACTTGTAAACTTTCACTGGCGTTTCATAAATGATGCCATCACGCCCAGAGTTCTAGCAAAACTTCGGAAAACAAAGACCCCATGCCTGCTATTGGACTATGACACTGGCTCCCGCAATGTGAACAGATTTCTCACAGAGGACTGTCAGTTGCCGTCAGTGAGGACAGGCTAAAAAGAGGAGGGTGGGGCTGGAGCTTATGTGTGTGCATATCTGATCTTGTATCTTGTGCCAATGATATGACATATTCCATTTAACATCTGTTGATAAGTGTGTTTCGTCTGTTGTGGGTTCCTGGCTAACACCGTTGCAGAGTGCCGTGTTCGCAATCAGAGGTTGCAAGATCGAATTCTCTGGGCCCCGAATGTCAAATTAATTTGCATCGCTTGGCAGATTTTGATATGTTGTCATTCTGGTAGGATGGTTATCATAGTATTGTTTGATAGGGCTTCCTTCTTCCCACTCCCTATTGTGCTGGGAATCTTATCCCCATCTCTCTCTCTCTCTCTCTCTCTCTCTCTCTCTCTCTCTCTCTCTCTCTCTCTCTCTCTTACACACACACACACACACACACACGCGCACACGCACACGCGCACACACACACACACACACACACACAGAGAGAGAGAGAGAGAGAGAGAGAGAGAGAGAGAGAGAGAGAGAGAGAGAGAGAGATCCACGATTCTGTCCAGATTTTCCCTTCAGATTCGAATAAAAATTTATTGGCTTCATTCTTGGTCCATATTTTTTCATCCCGCTAAGTTTTCTTCCGATCGGTTAAGTAATATTACAGGAGTCGTGCTGACTGACAAACAAACCAAGAAAATCAGGCGAACCATATCGTGACCTTGGCCGAGAGAAAAACAAACGAACTACACCCCAATCCTCACTCCATTCTCAACCTCACCCATCCCTGCGATCTCCACCCTCACCTCCCACAATGTTTAAAGTACGTTTCTAAAAAAAAAAAAAAAAAAAAAAAAAAAAAAAAAAAAAAAAAACTTTCTCCACACATTCCATAAAAGAGAATCCTTTTCTTTGTTATGTCTCCTACTTCGAAAGGCACAGTAACCCCAGTCCTCAACCTTACCGGCCTTCCAATTTCGGTAATGTTTCGAAAGAGGGAAGAAGCCAACGAAATTACCCACCCAACACTTCAGTCCTCATTTCTTCCTCTTTCCCAAGATTATCTTTTACGCACTCCAAATACGCTTTTTCATCCCCTGGGGGATGGGAGCATGGAAGGCAGAAATCACCACAATAGACAGTGCTTTAGGGCAGATCCAGACTGGCGACTGTGGAAAATTCCATAGAGCCCCTGTGACGGTACAAAGTGTCCGCAGAAACAAAGTGTCCACATGCGGACACTTTGTTCCCTGCGGACACTTTGTACCGTGTACTCACACACACACACACACACACACACACACACACACACACACACACACACACACACACACACATACATACATACACACGTACGCGCGCGTGCCTACGCACGCACACATGCACGCACGCACGCGCATGGGAGTGTGCGTGCACATTCACCCACTCACACTGAGGCTGAAACGGCTGCGAACACTTTGTTCCGCTTTCGTAAGTTGTATATCACCTCGCGGAACAAAGTGTCCGCAGGATTTCTGCGGACACTTTGAATGTCAGTTCACGGTACAAAGTGTCCGCAGGGAATAAAGTGTCTGTGTGCGGACACTTTGTACCGTCACAGCCCCCTTTTGTTCTGAATCTTTGGGGGCAAAAGTGGGTTTCCTTGTTCGTTGATTAATGGAAGTCTTTCTTCGCGTTGTTGTCGTCAGTGACATGTCCTTTGAAAGTTGGTGGCGTTTTCCATTATGCTAGATGCACTGCTGATGAAAGTGAGTGAGCCAAGTCTAACCGGATTTTCTAGAGTAGGAGGCACGACTGAGAAGTGAATCAGCAATAGCGCAGAGTCTTCACTTCTGAGTGGTGTCATGCTGATCTGGTATTGGTTGATCTCTACAGTGCAGCTCTGGGACCGGTTCGATGTTGTGAGCGGGTGTATACAGAAGGAAACCGGGATGAGCGGCGTACGAACAATGCAAGTAAGGGTACATACATCCAAAATGAGACGGCAAAACAAGATAATAGAAAATATATGGCTGTACTCAAACAACTAAAGCAGTGGCCGAGTGGTAGTAAACGTTCTTGGGGCCTGGGTTCAGAACATAAATCTGGACAGGGGACATCACCTATGCTTCTTCCTGATAAAAATGTAGTCTTTCTGTTGAGATGATAACCAGGACTTGGGTGTGTACAGTGCACATTGGTTGTACGTACAAGATATGTTATTTTATGACTTCCATATACTGGTGAGTTAGTAGGTGAGACGGGCCGGTCTGCTCACGACAGAGGGTGTCTGTTCCTAATTTCTGACAAAAATCCTCGGCGTGGCTGCAATAAAAACACAGGAAACTTCTCAGAGATGTACAACGCGATTTCATAATGAGGTTAAACATTAATCATAGGCTACTCTGACAAACAATCAGACAGCTGGAGAGCTAGTACAAGATAATAATTCTAAAGTAAGATGAAGTGGTAGTCTTTGTGGTACGGCATTGTCTTTGAGCTCTCAGTGCTCAGCATAAGAAAAAAATAAGTTGATATCCTTTATACGTTCAACTGCTGGGAGGCCAGGTGTGAATGTCTACATTACAAACATTTCCCTCAGCTTTTAGAAATAGTTCTAAGAACCCGGTTCTGCGAGTCGTCATGGTATTGTGGTTAGTTTTGAGCTTCGCTGGGCTTTGACGTTGCGAGTTTGAATCCAACGTTTTTATTCAGGTTCGGTTTGTTTTTCTGCCCAGCGTTAATGATTGTACAGTCGGCTCCAGTGAGAAGACTGAAACCACACAGAGTGGAGTTTCGTCCACTCAATATCGGTAGCATCTGTGCATTTTGGGATCGTAACCGGCGACTTTGTACACAATCGATGTGACTCGGTAGCAGTGCGGTGTCTCCTTTTCTGGGTCACCTAATGATGGC
>JADBJO010000378.1:365000-390000 GCA_016801955.1 Conus betulinus
TCTTTATCAAACTTTATTTGTCTCTAATTTCTGCCCATTGCTGACAACTAACATGCTCATTGTTTCTTCTTTTATTTTCAAAAGTTTGGTCGAATACGTCAAGATTCATATCTGCCTATTTCTTTCTTTCCCCTCTTTTAATATTTTCACTAAAAAGTCACTTGAATGTTTCATTCATTAATCTACGTCACCAAACCAGGAAAACATAATTCGAATCTCAATCGCGACTCAGATGCTGGAAGCACGTGCTTCCTCTCATTTAAATCATTTTCGTTTTCCGGTATTTTTTCTTCGTCTTCCCTGAACAAGATCAAAAGATCGAAGCGCGCTGTTTCTGTATTAAGATTTGTTTTTTCCTTTGCTTTGGTGGTCAGCTTTTATTTCTATAGTTTGGCATGTTTCAATAGAAGTGACGTTTTTATTCTTTAATTTTTTTTTTTACATTTTTCTGCGGTAATTAGTATTTTCACTTGATCCGACTCACACGTACATCGATTTAAACTTTGGTCTTGGCTGTTTATTCAATGTCAGAAAACTCTTGGATTTGGATTTTAGTCTTGGAAACTTTCCTGGTCCATAAACAACATGGCGTGGTTTGGTTCATACACAATCTCTCATCATTCGCTTTTTTCCCTTTTTTGTTCTTTCTTCCTTGTTTATTTATCATTTTCACACGTCAGCGTAACAGCTTCCACACCCATCTCTTTCTTCCCACTCTCGCCCTACTTTCCTTCCCCCATACAGATTCGTCTCGCCATGAACCAGCGAGAAACGCAACCACTGGCGAGTATTCGTAACGGGTTGAGAGAATAATCATTGGTCTTTACTGTGACACAGCCTGTGAGAGAGGAACTGTAATCGTTCGACGAAATTTAACGCTACCACAACACACAGTTCATTGGAACGTCAATACATAAATCCTGTCCAGTTTCTTAAGTGTATGTGCGTATGTTTTAGTGTCACACACACACACACACACACACACACACACACACACACACACACACACACGGAGACATAGACAGAGACACAGAGACAGAGAGAGAGAGAGAGAGAGAGAGAGAGAGAGAGAGAGAGATCACAGGAATCTCAAACATTGACTTCACTGGGTTCGCAGTTGAACTTATGCCTGCTGTCGTATACTGAGAGGCATACTCTCGATAAGAAGACGTTTAATTATGACTGGTGTGTGACATGCTGTGCACCCTTGAATCTCCCACCTTCTAAAAGGGTAAATGTTTGTCATTCTTTGACGGATCTCTTTGAGTTTCTAGTAAGTTTTTTGTGTGTTCATTTCTTCTCGCCTTGTCTTTTGGTTTTAGATTTGAGATGGGAGTAGAGCGTGGGCGTTTGGGATGATCCTTAATTTGTTGCATCACTAACAAATTAGGAAGCAATCTGGTCGGGTTGAATGCCTGTTTAATCCACAATCAACCGATAACAATACACTACCCATTATCTTCACGGCGGCATTCAGTTCAAGACATTCCAGCAGTACAGGGTGCTTTATGTCATAGCTAGTAATCGTTTAAAGAGCTGAAAGAAGGTCGGGGTAGCTAAAAAAAAAAAGTTATGCTTAGATGTCAAGATTGATAATGTGCATAAAACAAGCTGACGATCAGGGAAGATGTTAAGTCGAAATATGATTAAAAGACAGAGAAAAGAGCAAACAACACAGGAGGGCATAAAGAACATGAAGGAAAGACGAGCCAGCGCAAACAAACTGAAAGCAGTTAGGTGTGTTAGATGTCCATCCGGGTCCCTTTTTCTCGCCCTTGAGCTTTTAAACGGCATGGGGAGCCTTTGAAGTACGGTCTAGACGATCTTGGAAATTTCGTTAATTGTCACGCGACGGCAATGAATAACAGGTGGATATGGAAATATGAACTAGGGAGCACAGAGGAGCAGAAATGGGGAAATAAATATCACTGGCTGGAAGCTGAATTGTAAGAAGTTCAGTCCGTTAATGCTGTACCTGTTTAGAGGCAGACAATTTTCGTATTCCTCAAACGCGCGTTTAAAAATGTTAGAAACAGGACAAAAGTGTATTATTAAGCTACAAGTACGCACGATCAGAAGGACTGCTTGAATGATGCGTGTATATATGAAAGAGAGAGGGGGGGGGGGGGTGGGGGAGAGAGAGAGAGAGAGAGAGAGAGAGAGAGAGAGAGAGAGAGAGAGAGAGAGAGAGAATCTGTGTTTACGAAGATGATGAATGAGGACAGATGTGCCTTTTTGCATATTTTCTTATTTTCTTCATACTCTGAAAGAAAGAGGGGAGAAGAAGAAGAAGAGAAGATGAATGAGGAGGGGAAGGATGAAACTGTCTTAACTTTTGAATAACGCTGAATGATGAGGTACTACTTCAGTACTAGCGACTGTGCAACGCAGATGATGCCTTTTTTCACCCTATCAGTCACCGCTTACGACTTTGACTAGTGTCGGCAGCACCAGTCTGCATGGCTGAATGGTAAGAAATAACATTATACAAAAGTCCTATCAAGACACGTGTTTTAGATCCTCTACCATCCTCTCTGTTTTCTCTTGTCATGATGATTTCGTGCCACATATTATAGCAGTTGTGAATAAATCCCAGAGGTCATACTGATTTTCTTCTGCATTCAAAACTGCAGTTGTTAGACCTTAACCTGAGACCCCCCCCCCCCCCCCCCCCCTCCATGATGATGCTGATTACAATCTTCTTCAGCTTTGCAATCACCTGCACTGCAACAACCCCCTCTACCCTTTACAGTCTGCTTACCGTTCTGGCCACATTACAGAAACTGCTATGCTGAAAATTGTGAACGATCTCCTGTTTGGCCCTTGATGATAATCAAGTATATCTGCTCTCTCTTCTTGACTTATCTGCTGCTTTTGACACCACTGATCACTCAATTCTTTTGTCTCGTCTGCGTCTGCACGATACTTTCGGTATTCCTGATAAAGCGCTGCCATTGTTTCAGTCTTATCTATCTGATCGAACTCAACTTGTCTCTCTTAATGGTTTCTCCCCTCAGCCAGCTATCCTCCGGTACGGAGTTCCCCAAGGATCCGTCTTGGGCTCCTTCGTTTTTGTACTCTACACCTACCCAGTCTCCAACATTGTTGTCCATTATCGCCTGTCTCACCACTGCTTTTCAGGTGACAGTCAAATTTACACATCCAGTGATATCTCTCAGCTGCTTTCTGCAATTCAACTCCCACACATACACACCCTCGCTCCCCACTCCTTACCTCTGTCCCTAACACCGTACCCTTGCTCCCTGTATTGTATCTACACTACCTTTCGCGGCTTCTTTCATTTTTTTTCCCCTGCATCATCCTAATGTGAGCGCTTTCTTTTCTATTTGGGCTCAATGTCTTTTTTAAGTGTTACTTTCCCCCAGTGCTCAATGTTTTGTTACGTCCCCCCCCCCCCCCCCCCCCCCCCCCCCCCCCAAAATTCCCATGTTCCCTTTCCTATCCGTCAATATCGTTTTCGCCGGACGTAACAGTTTACGATCTGTGATACCAAAACAGCGCTGGACACATACCACGTCCCCTCTTCCCCCCAGTCGCTTAAGATGGTCATCCACTGACTGCTACATAATCTTACATGGATATGCACGTGTAATGAGACTGTTGCAGGGCTAACTGTTAAATTCTTAATGGTCTACTCTGATCTGATTATAAGTTAGAACAAGGTGAGCATTCCAATGCGCCATGGCTGTCCTTGCCATAGTACTGCGAGCCTTCAGGGTATTTTGGGTTGGTTTTTGTTGTTGTTTTTGTTTGTTTGTTTGGTTTTTTTTTGGTCTGTTTTGTACGAGACAAACTAGACAAGTGACTGGCCGCTCTGGCACTTCTGAGGTTGTATGACTTACAAGTTCTGTGGTATCAATAATGAGTGCACTCATTATTACCATGCCATGTGTGTTTTGGTGTTTAAGACTTGACATGTTTGTTTCCGACTGATCACGGGGGTTTTGTGTGTTTTTTTTCATTTACATTGTAGCCGATTTCGGTTGTCTTCGTTCCTCATTTACTATGGCTCAGTCGGTAGGACTCTGAATGATACACCAACATTGATTCATCCTGCCTCACATCTACCTCCTCCTTTCACTTACCCTACCCCTCCGCCCATTCCGCTGCTTTCCTTTCTCATTAACCACCCTTTCAGTCCGCCTTTCCCCCTCAGGGCCTGCATTTCTTCGGACCATCGTTTCTGTCTTGTTACTTTATCCCTTAATGTGTATCTTGCCTGGCCCAGTCGTCCCCTGCTTGGAAGTTCATTATTGTCGAGCGCAGCGGGGCACTTTAAGCAGATCAAAGTCAAAGAACTGCTTCGGCTTCCTTTTTTCTTTCTTCTTTTTTGCCATCATTTTCTGTCGCTCAGAGCATGCAAAAACATAACCATATCTTACTTCTCCCGGCATCGCTTCACTGGCTTCCCGTAAATAAAAGTTCGCTACACAATTTCGGCTTCTTCGGCTTACCTTCTGTGTGTCTATCTCATCTGCCCATCAAAACTCCTCCACCCACAGGGCCCTGATCATCTGCAGACACTTGTATTTGGTTTCACGTTAAATCTTTACTCTTCTGATTCCTAACTTTTTTTGTGGTATTAACTATTCAACATTTCTCTTAGATTCACGTTCATGTTATCTACTTCTCACAGAAACTACTGCTACCTTAAAAAAATTCACCTTGAACGTAACTGTCCAGCAATTGTTTCGACCATTTGTTTCCGTTTTTTGTGTCGTGTACTGATCTTTGTGCCATTTGTCATTGCCCAGCACATAAGGGTGCATGCAAATGCTCGTGTGCATGTGTGCGTGAGTGAGGATTGTTAATTGCATTTTGGTGGTGTCTGCATGCCCACGGCATCTGTATACATGCGTATTTATGTCAGTTTATATTTCAACAACAAGATTACCTACAATTATGTTTATTCGTGTACGGATGCATGTAATTCTCTGTTATTATAAAACACCGGGGCGCGATTTAACTATTCTGGGTATGGTGTTACATAAAATTGTCCTTACATTAGTATCATCATCATCATCATCATCGTTGTCGTTATTGCCGTCGCCATTATAATCACCATGATTATCATCATCATTCCATCAGTCTGCTGTCCTGACGTGTTTTCTTTGATAACAACAACAAAACGGAAGATTTTACTTTCAAATGAGTATAGCCTCATTTTCGTAGTACTGTGTCTTCCCTGGGGAGTATCCTAATACCGATCTGATATAAACTGTGCCCTAGGGACTGCGATGCCAGCGTTTTGATAGGACACTCGTGGGAGTGATTGTGTATGGGAGAGCTGGAATGAGAGACCTTGGAATTGTACCACGGTGGGTTTAAGGGAAGAGCAGTGAGACTACGGAGGGGAGAGTGAGAACATGAAGAAGAGACAGTAGAATTCTGTTAAAATCACATTCTGCTTTATGTAGACGTACATGTGAAATGTTATATCGCAAAAAAAAAAACAGAAATCATTAGAATAATTTCTTCCGTAAGACTGTGGTCATGCTGACAGGTTTGTCAGTAAAATAAGTACTACCATATTTGTTCGAAAACATGCAGTTGTATTCCAGATTTCAAATTGTAGTTTAAAAAAAACGCTTAAATCATTTGCTTGATGTCACTTTAACACTTGATAACGAATACGATTAACCCCCGCCCCCCCCCCCCCCCCCCCCTCCTCCTCCAAACCCCAAAGCACCCCTGTCCACCCCACCTCCCAAAAAGGAGGAGGAGGGAGAGAGGATAAGAAACAGAAGCCACCAGAATTCATGCTCCACTGTAAAGTGTCTTAAGCTAATACTATTTGTTTCAGTTGCAGACCTGTTAGTATATCATCAATATTGGTGTGTATCTATTGTATTGTTTGTTATAGTCAGGGGTGGAAATGACATTTATCAGTTCAAATATGTCTCCTTTTTCGTCATAGGCAGGAGGCGATGATGATGGTGATGATACATCTTCTGAAAGAAACTGAATGTTAGATAGATGGAGGTCATGCTTTTGGTCAAGATTTTGTCATTTTAGAAAATCATCCAAGAAGATATCTACTGGAGTGTTTCAACATTATTGGAAAGGAAAGGAGACGATGTGGCGAGGGGTGGGGAGGTTGTTATCGTTCTGTACTCAGCAAGTTATAATCACCTTCAAAATGTATCCGCGTGTGTGTGTGTGTGTGTGTGTGTGTGTGTGTGTGTGTGTGTGTGCGTGTGTTTCATCCCTTTTCATCTTGAGTGACAAAGACATCTCAGTCAGACATGTCATAATCACGTCTCGAG
The DNA here is from genome assembly GCA_016801955.1 of Conus betulinus. Lineage (NCBI taxonomy): Eukaryota > Metazoa > Mollusca > Gastropoda > Neogastropoda > Conidae > Conus > Conus betulinus. The sequence goes on from JADBJO010000378.1 coordinate 371,288, forward strand.
ATATCGCAGCTCTGGGATCAAAAGAGTTGGACATGATAATTCCGTAAGGGTTCAAAGGTACTCTGCTGCAAACGTTAAGAGTCTTTTCTGGTGGTTTCTTCTCTTCCTTTCTACTTTCATCGCTTCATCTTTCCTCGATGATTTCACGTCACAAAATCGATTTTTTATTGTTACCGGCTTTGGCCGGTATGCACTTACTACACCGCACTGTGTGGTGACATGATCTTTCCTCAGATCGAAAAACGGATACTTCGTGAGCCTGTCATGTAGCAGAAGGATGAGGTGAGGCCATGCTGTGGAGGGGATTGGTGGGGAAGATAATTAATCGAAGGAGAAGGAGGGGAGGGAGGTGGAGGGCAAGGGGGATATTTCGCGCATGGGGTGGTTATCATGATCATGATCACCGATCAAAAGTTTGTCAAGTACCTACTCTTTACCCCAAACACTTTCTCTCGTACTCTGTCAGTTGCATTACCCCCGCGGCACGCATTCCCATGCACAGCTACACCCAGTGTCGTGCTGTTCGTACCCGGCCCCGGCACCAGCAGGCCACAGACAGCATTGAACATCAGGCCGTCTGGAGGCCAAGTGCCTGCTGGTCAGAGGCCTCTGGAATGTGCTGAAAGATGACTGTTTGGTTTCCCTCTTATTTTCATTATGGAGAGAGTGAGTGAGACAGACAGACAGACAGAAACACACACACACACACACACACACACACACACACACACACACACACACACACACACACACAGAGAGAGAGAGAGAGAGAGAGAGAGAGGGGGGGGGTAAATGCTTTAATTGAATTGACCCGGATGTCTGTGTCAATGGGAACTGAGGAAAGGGGTAGAAAAAAATCCAACGTCGAAAAGAAGTAACTGCAACTAAAACGAAAAAGCATCTCATGAGATAAACATAACCCGATCGGTTATGCAATAAGAGAGAGAGAGAGAGAGAGAGAGAGAGAGAGAGAGAGAGAGAGAGAGAAACACTCTGTTCGTGTTTGATCATGGTGCCTAATGAAGGGAATGTGGACGGCATACGGTGTGACTGTATTAAACTGACACAAAAGGCATTATAGTGGAGCATAAAGCTTTCTTACGATGTTGCATTTTCTCAAAATTTAAGCGCCTCATACAAGAACAGAGAACAACTACGAACAACCACGGGATCTATGCACAGCAACAGGCACAGCTGAAAGACATGAGGTTGTCTATAATACTTTGGTAGGATGGAAAAAATCTGTTATAGAACATAATATTGTACAACTGAAAACAACGTACAGTTTATCCTCTTTAGATTTGGTGGGGGGGGGGGGGGGGGGGGGGGAGGGGGGTAAAGGACTCAATAAATCAGAATCTGTAGTGATGTAACTAAACCTTGTAGAAACGCACTTCAGATGGCTGTCTAAATTTACCGACAAGTTGCAGTTCATGATTACTGCAATATGTTCTGTAAGAAGGAAATATATCACAAAACAGAATGTGTTCGTTTTAAAAATCTGCCATCTGCAATTTACCACCCGCTGATATCGTACATATCCGAACCTATGTTCACAAAGGCAGAGGCGTGCTTTTAAAACCCATTCACTTTTACCGTTAGCATTCAGTTAATACACTGTTTTTGTGACCTTTACACAGTGGTATAAAAGCTTCTATTTCTAGTAAATGTAACCAGTAAGGAATACAACTGACAGCAGAGTTAGTATGTATGGGGGTAACAGTTACTTTCACAGTAAATTATTGGGAGCTGTTGATTTTACATTTTACATTTTCAGGGCAAATAAATGAATAGATTCACAGTAAAACGCACTACTGTCCAGCCCCTCTATTTCCAATCCATACTGCATAATAGCTTGTCCCTAATAATAAAAAGCTTCGAAAACCGTTCACATAGTTGTTACTAGGTAAATACATTTTTTGCATAGTATATAACGAAGCATTCTAATCTGTTCCTTGTCTCGTTTAAGATTTCTTTTCATACTAATCAAACCGAGGTTATCTGTATTTGTTACTGTTCATCCGTATGGTTGTTTGACTATCTTCAAGATCAAAAAGGTTGTTCCAGTCTTGAATAAAAGTTAATTTGTATTTGTTTCTTTCTCGAGTTGTTGCTGTGTAGATGTGTCAGGTATGGGATATAAAGGCAAGCTTGGAGCATCCTTTTTTTCTGTGTACACTGTCTTGTCATTTCTTCTAGGCGATTGAGTGTCGAAAGCAGCATTCGTTTGGAGTTATGGGCATATATGTATTTCATAATGAGAGCAATAACTACTCTACTTGTTTGTTAATTACTTATTTACTGTTTACTGTTTCTTGCCTTATTCAAGATTTCCCTTCATACCAATCAAACTGAGGTTATCTGTATTTGTAACTTTTGTCCTTGTGGTTGTTTGACTACATTCAAGATTAAAAAAAAGGGAGTGCCAGTGTTGAATAAAAGTTAATTTTGTATTTGTTCATTTCTCCCGTTGTTGTTGTGTTGTGTTGTTGTTGTGTAGATGTGTCAGGTGTAGGGTATTTAGGGAAGCTTGGAACATCCTTTCATTAAAATCAGCAAGAAATTGTCCGTTAGTAATTGAACACACAGATTTGTATTGTGAGTAAGAGTCAGATGTATTTAAAAAAAAAAAAAAAAAGAAAGAACGAAAGAACAAAACAAAGAGCAAACCCAAAGTGGGGGACAAATGAAATACCAGGAGCTGGATGCCCCATTATAAAGACTCTTACAAAGAAGAAAGAAGGTTGGAGGACAAAAAGGAAAAAAAATGATGAATAGAGAAGACGATTTCTAAATACTTGTAGAAATCAAATGCAGGCTCCAGAACCCCATTGTAAACCCTTCTCTTGTACCTAGATAAGCACCTTTACGGACAAAGGGATGGACACTGTTATTCATATGTCCATATTGACAGACAGACAGAGACACAGAGAGAGAAGACAGAATGACAAAACCACAGACAGTTCAGTTTAAGGGGGCTGTCAGAGCAGAGGGGGGGAGGATGACAAGGCAGGCGACAAAATCAGAAATAGAGGTAGCCTTAGAAGGGTTGAGAGGGAGGGGCAGGAGGAGGAATAGGGTAGGTGGGAGGATGAATAGGGAAGGTAGGAGGCGGAACAGGGAAGGTGGAACAACCAAACCAGTAATGCAGATCAGGTCAGACAGAAACAGTGGGGGACTGCCATATTTTCTGCTTTAACGTCGGTAAAGACCGTTGGTGTTCACGGCTTTTTTATGTCCTTTGTCCAGACCTACCCTTCCTGGTCTGTTCTCGCCGTATTGTTCTGCCTTTACGGCCAGCTCACTTGACTTTGTTCTATAGTCTTTTACCTGTGTTTCGTTACAATATGTAACACGCTAATGTTTCTTTCTGTTGAAGTTTGGCGAGTACTTAGGAAGAGATTGTTTTTACTGGAATGGCACTGGCTATCCACTCTGCAGTAGTTTTATAAGATGGCATTGTTATAGATAAATAAATAGATACATAGATAGATACATAGAGATAGACAGACAGACAGACAGACTGTTGCATGGGTGTGCTGTTCATGATAATTTTATTTATAGTCTAATTGCAATAGTCTGCTTTTATCAGCCTAAGTATATCAATGTTTTTTATGTAGCCTGTATTCCCCTGTCTGCGTCTGTTTAATGTAGTGACAGTCTTGAAGGAGCCACGTGCTGTGTTTTTTTCTGATACCCGTCTCTTCCACATTCACTCGTTTAGTACTAAAATTTTTGGTCAGCGTTCCCTTACCTAACACGGAGGATCAACGTCTCGTATCAACTCAGATACTCTGCCTCCCTATAAATCAAAATTAAAAACTTTTTTTTCCGGTTGACGTACCCGTGCTGTTTTCAGGGTACTATACGTGTTTTGATGCATGTGTTTATTCTTCTAATAGTATCTTGCTTTTGAGAAGTGGTATGCTGGGTAAAGAGGGAGTGTGAGAGGCCATGGATGCATGCTGGCACGCGTGGATATGGAGCGAGCTTGTGATCGTACTGCCTGTTGTTCTAAATTCATCTGGGATGTAATTTGATGTGTGCACATATTTTTTTGTCTTTTTTTTGTGAACGCCAAGGGTTGATTGGGCGTATAAATGTCCTTAGTCATGATGACGATAATGTGTTTGTTCGGCTAGATTATTATGACCTGAAACTGTCCTGTCTGTTCTTTTCTGTCATCCCCTACCCTCTCTTTATTTATTTTTTTTGTCTCTTTTTCCAGTTTTGTTCTTTACCCATGCTTCTGTTTTATTTCCCCTTTTCTGTTATATTTGTCCACTCTTTTCCAACCTGTATTGCCTCTCTTTTCAGTTCTATCCTGCCGTCTCCGTTCTGTCTTCTGTCTGTCCACTTTCCGTACTCGACTCTTTCTCTTTTGTCCACTCTCTTCTGCTCCGTCTCTCCATTCTTTTTTCATCATTGTGACCACTCTTTTTTTATTTGTCTTTCCATATTTTTCTGTTGTGTCTGCTCACTCTTTTCTTGACTGTCTCTCAACTCTTTTCTATTCTGTTTGCCAACCTGTTCTGTTCTGTCCTGCCCCCGCTCGTTCTGTGTTCTACCTTTCCGTTCCTTTCTGTCATGTTTGAAACTGTTTTGGCTGTTCTATCCCTCCCGGTGGTTTCTGTTATACGTTGTATTAGATTCTGTCAGTTGCCCATCCCTGCCTTTCTCCCACCCCTTCCCTGTACCCTACCCTGCCCAGTCCCCCCTTCCAGCCCTTTGTCTTGCCCTGTCCTAGCCTCTTCTGACAGTCTTGTCTCGTGCTTCCTTTCACCGCGGTGCACTATTGATGACCTGCCAGGCCTAATGTACTGTGCCGTGCAATTCCCTGCTTTGCCCTGCTGTCATTCTGCTGCTGACAGCCGTCTAAGGAGTACTGGTATACGTGTTTTCATGTCGGTTGTTTGTGGTATCTGAAGAAAACATTATGTATCAAAACGTCTCTAGTCTGTTTTGCTTTGTATGACAAAGAAGCACCAATTTGACTTTGTTTTTGCGTGTTTGTTTTGTATTTATGGCTGGGTTGTGCCCTTTTCTCCTTTTCATGCTCCTCTCCCTACCCTGTGCTGTGTGTGATACCCAATTCTCAACCACTTCTCAATCCAGCACTGCCACTCATCTTGTCCTGCCTCTTGTCCAGTCGGCCAACACCAACTGCTCATAGCGATGGCTTCCTTGTTGGGATCTAATGAGGAATGGGAGAGTCAGACAGTCATTTCCCTTCACGTTCAGTTCACGAGAGGTCACCCATCAAATGGTTAGAACATTGATGAACAGCGACGGAGCTTATGGTCTTGAGTTTTGAACTCTCGTGGGATCGGATTTTTACGACTGAAAACTCATCTCATCTCCTCCATTCAACAGTAACTGTAGCTAAATAAGTTCAAGGAAGGTTAAACCGGTGATATGAAAGGGTTGGGGTCCTTCCCTAACGCTCTGAAGTATCCACTACGAACCTTCTCTAGCGGCTCATTCATTGCCTAGACGGACATTTAGCTATGGGACTTTGACCTTTGACTTAAGTTCATCTACATCTGTGACCTTTGACTTAGGTTCATCCACATCTGTTTCACAGTCTTCGTCTTTCTTGACCACCACAGACTGGAGGGCAAAACCTTAATCATTTGTTATGTGCAAATATCCTCACCACATAACCAGCTTGCTCAGTCTATTCATCTTTCCCTGTAGGACCTCTTCCATCCTGGCATGCCCTCTCCGCCCACTCATCCACTTCTCCGCCAACCCTCCACCCCATGTTCCAGCCCCGCCCCCTCCTATTCATCGCATACACATCTTTACCTACAATTTCGATCTTACGTTACTGTTCCCCTCCATCCTGTATAATCATAAAGAAAATTATGCAGAAACCAGCGCTTGTCTTCAAACCTGAAAATTTGTGATCTCCACTGTCACCGTGACCATGACCCAACGTTCAATGAACATGGTAGGAGGAGTTCGTTTTGAACAAACATTTCGTGAAAAATGGACATATCAATTCGTGCTTTTCATTTTCTGCCCCTATGCCACTAACTCTTTTTCATCCACGTGGGAGTGTTGGGGAGGGGGGCGTGAAATGTATGTCCATCCTCCGAAACGCCCTTGCTGTCTTTCTAACCTTGCTTTTTTCATCTGATCTTTCTTTCCTTTTGTCCACTGTTTTTTTTCTGTCTTTAGGTCCCGTCCACCCATTTCTGTTCTTGGAAGTCTTTTCATGTCTCTCTCTCTCTCTCTCTCTCTCTCTCTCTCTCTCTCTCTCTCTCTCTCTCTCTCTCTCTCTTTTTTATGACAATTTGACAGCTATTTTATCTAGCTACAAAGCAGTAAGTCTGTAAATACAATCGTGAAAGGGAGCTTGACGTTCAGTCCACAGTTTCTTTCCCTAAAGAGCCTTTATGAAGGTATTTTTGTGCCACCGCTAATTTTTCAAAGCAGTTTACGTCATCACGAGGTTGAAAATCAGGCGGGATGGCTGGATCCTTTGGGGCACTTTTGACATCACGCCACAGACAACGTGTCCCAGTGCAGAGGACTGAGGGAACAGCTGTGAGGGCCGGTGACATCACTGAGGCAGACGTCGGACTTCACTCATAACATTTAACTTGGCCCGGAACGCTGAAGGAGAAGGAGAAGAACAAGAACAAGAAGAGCAAAAAAAGAGAGAGAGGAAAAGAGAAGAAAAGGAAGGACAACAAGAACGAGAAGAAGAGGAATAGGGAGGAGGAGAAGAAAAAAGAACAAGAAGAAAAGGAAGAAGGAGAAGGAAAGGAAGGGAAAAAATTACAAGAAAAAGAGAAAAGAAAGAAGAAGAGAGAAAAAAAGGTAAAAGATATGGGAAAATAAAACAAGAAGAAGAATAAATTAGTTAATGAATCTGTAATGGTAAGGAAGTAGAATAATTGAAGAACTTTTTCAGTTCTGCCCAACAGATGATAGTAATAATGATAATTAACAACAACAGTAACAACTACAACAACAATGATAATACGTTACATGTAAATACAAAGAAATGTGAGTCCAAAGTTAAAACAGTAAAATGAAATAGATGATTTTTGAAAATATTAGTCAAAGAAGAAGAAGAGGAAGAAGATGAACAGAAAATAGAGAGAAAAAGGAGGGAGTTTGCTTTTTATTGTTTATTGTTTGTTGTTTATTTGTTTTATGTGTTTGTTTGAGACTTGACACATTTGTTTGCAGCTTAACCCAGAGATAGTTTTGTGTATCATTGTTAACTATCAAATTGAATTGTATTTATTCAGTTGTGTTCATTCCTAATGTACCCAAGTGCAGCCAACTAGATTCTAAATGATCTCCAACAACCATTCATCCTGCACCCACCTCTACTCTCCTTTCACTACTCTCACGCCTCCGCTGTGTTTGTTTTTCTCATTAAGCCACCTTTCAGTCTGCCTCCCCCTCCCCCTCCATCTCCCTCAGGCCCTGCATTGTTGGGACCATTTTTTGTGGCTGGTTATTTCATGCGTTGATGTGTATCTTCCTGGCCCATTTGTCCCTTGCGTGGAAGTCTTAATGTCAAGTGTAGCAGGGCACTTTAAGCTGATTAAGTCGAAAGAAATGCTTTGGCTTCCTCTATTTTTCGCTCTTTTTGCTATCATTTCCTATCGCTCAGAGCACGGAAACTTAGCCATGTTTCAATTCTCATGAAATTACGTCGCTGGCTTTCGGTAAAGGAAAGAATTCGATGTAACGTTTCAGTTTCTTGGACTGTGTTCTTCTGTTTGTTTTCTGATCTTCCGCCCATCACTACTCCTCCACTCCGGGGGCCTTTATCATCCTCCACACACGCATTATTTTGCCTCGCACTAAGTCTTAAATTTGTGGCTCCCATTTCTTTTCTTTGAAATTAACTATTTATTATTAAATCTGCGTTCATGTGAGTACGTCTCATAGAAAACTACTTCTGTCTTCGAAAAAATATGTTAAAGTATAACTGTCTAGAAAATGTTACGACGATTGGTTCCCTTTTTGCCACTATCATCGTGCAGCACCTAAGAGTGCAAGTGTATGTGCGCATGTGTATGTGAGATGATGTTTAATTAAGATGTGGGTGCGTTAATTCCCCATGACATCTGTATACATGCATACCTATTGTCACTTTATATTTCTACATGATTAATGTAAATTTTGCTCATTCATGTGTGCATGCATATTCGTCGTATTCCTTTGTAATTCTCTGTGATTATAATACACCAGGCACCAGGTAGTAATCTGGCTAGATATATTTTTTGCCATTTATTGTCATTGTTATTATTATTATTATCATTATTGTTGTTGTTGCTGTTGTTTCAGTCAATGTTGATGCTGATGTTGTTGTGGTCTTCATTATGAACACCATCATTATTATTATCATCACTCGATCACACTGCTGTCTTAAAATGTTTTCTCAGTTAACAACAAGAAACGGAAAATCTAACTTTCACATGAGTATAACCTTATTTCAGTAATTTTCTCTCAGTTAACAACAAGAAACGGAAAATATAACTTTCACATGAGTATAAACCTTATTTCAGTAATGCTGTGTCCCTCTGAAATAGTGGGCTAGTGACGGCCTGATACTGACGGCTCCTTAGGGACTGCGGTCCTGGGGCTTCGATGGGTCAGGCCTGGGTATAACTATATGAGAGAACTGAAATGGGAGACGTGGGAATGGTACCATACTACCACAGTGGGCACAGGGGGAGAGAAGAGAGACTACGAAATGGGAAAGGGCATGAAAGAAACAGCAGAAGTAAAAAGAATTATAGCTTTCTGCTGTATCTGTACTTGGATATGAACTTCCAAACTGCAAATAAGCATGATAATAAATTGTTCCTTTAAGAATGTGGCAGATGCTACACATTTGTTAGTTGAATAGGTACTACTATAATTTTCTTTAATGAAAACACAGAAGTCTTAAGTTATATTTTAGATTTCAAATTGTATTTTGAAAAAAAAAACACGCTTAGATCGTTGGCATGATGCCTCTTCCATCCTTTATTACGAACATGATTACCTGCCACCCTCACCTGACATACCAAACCCCCAAAAAGGGAGAGGGGAGGGAGGATAAGAAACAGAAGCATCCAGGCTTCATGCTCCACGAAAAAGTGATCCTAAGCTAATCCTATGTGAATCAGTTTCAGACCTAATTGCATTTACTCAATATGGTGTGTTATTCTTGTAACATGCGTTTTAGTCAGAAAGAAAATTTACCGGTTCAATTATGTCTCTGTCTTCGTCGTAGACGGATAGTAATGGTAGTGATGATATATCTTCAGAAAGAAACTAAATGGCAGACATTTTAAGATCATGTTTTGGGTCGAGATCGTGTCATTTTCTGGACTCACACAGCCCTTCATACCCACTGGAGTGCTTCAAAATTCATGAAGAGGAAAGAATGTAATGGCGGGGAAGGGGAATATAATCCTGTACTCAGCAAGTTGTTATCACTTTGAAGTTGTGTTCGGGTGGGTTTTTATTTCACTTGTTTGTTTTGTTTATTTGTTTTTCATCATTTCTCAATTTGAGTTACAAATACATCTGCGCCAGACAGGGGGTAATTACTTTCTGGATTATTGCAGATCTCAGAGTATAGGAATTTGAACAATCCGTTGCGGTTCAATAGTACTGTGCTGCATAGTAAAGGGTCTTCTGATTTCCTTCATTTTTTTTTTTTTTTTTTTTTCAGCTTCCATCGCTTCATCTTTCCAGGGCGATTTCACGTCAAGAGATGAATGTTTATCGTTTACCTCCAAATTGCTAGAGCGTGCTCTTTATCCCGTGTTGTGCGTGTTTCGCCACATTGCGCTGACGAAATTTCCTCTCAGATACTTCGTGAGCCTGCAATGTTGCAGAAGGCTGAGGTGGGATCATGTTGTGAAAGGGAATGGTGAGAGGGAGGAGGAGGGGGAGGAAAGATAAGGGCTCGGAGCGGAAAAGGAGAAGAGGGAGGTGGGAGTCTGAGAAGATTCAACTCCTGCCTACCTTGCGCTGAAGAATGAAGAGATCGAAGCTGAGTTCCAAATTCGTTTATTTTCGTTGTCTTATGTGTTTGTGTCTTGCCTGAAGAAGTCCTAAGAGGTCGAAACGCGTCGTGTTTTGTCTTGTGACTCCTTTGTCCACGTTTCTCTTGGCGGTTCGCTAACATTTATTTAAGATTTGTTTAGATTTCGCCTGCAGTCGTCTCACTTTGCAACTAGATCTGAGATGTTTATCGCGTGGGGTTGGTTATCGTGATCACGATCCCAAATAACGAGTTTGCGAGTACCTACCTCCCCACCCCCTCCCGCCCGAAATATCTTTCGTACTCAGTTGCATTACCCCCGCGCACGCATTCCCATGCATAGCTACACCCAGTGTCGTCCTGTTCGTACCCGGCCCCGGCACCAGCAGTCCACAGACAGCATTGAACACCAGGCCGCCTGGAGGCCAAGTGCCTGCTGGTCAGAGGCCTCTGGAATGTGCTGTGTCCTTTTTCACCTCTTACTTTCATCATGGAAAATGATTGAAAAAAACACCTCGTCAAATAAACATAAACTCGCTCGATCACGCGTTGAGAGAGAGAGAGAGAGAGAGAGAGAGAGAGAGAGAGAGAGAGAGAGAGAGAGTTTATTCACGTTAGGCCATGGTGTGTAATGAGGAGATATGTGAACAGCATTCAATGTTACAAGATCACAAGTACATAGAACAATTACGAACTACGGGTAAGTGCACAGCAACATCATGGATACCCATCGTGGTCGAAGAAGACGTCAGTGACTCCGCATGTATGAGCGCAAGCCAAAGCTGGACACACACAGATACACAGATACGTCCACACGCTGGGCATGCGACAGCTGTCATTGGGTCAGATCTCCTCTCTTTGCGGGCTTGACGCTTCTGGTCCAATTCCTACAAACGCTTCTCTTCGAAGCTATTTACTCCTTTGTGGACAGCAAGTCGTCAGGTACTGCGGTCTGTGGCAAGTGTTTCCCAGCCATGAAGCGGGATGCCACAGGCTGCCAGTGATACTTTCAGGCAGTCTTTGAAGCGTTTCAGTGGCCGCCCAGTGTTCCTTGTTCCGGCTGCCAGCTCTGAGAAGAATACCGGTTTGGAAGTCGTGTGTCGTCCATTCGTACCACATGCCCACCCACCTCAACTGCACTTTCATGATCAGCGCCTCGATACCAGGCATCTCTGCTCTACGAAGCACTTTTGTGTTGGAAATCCTGTCCTCCCAGGAGATGCCCATGATCTTACGCAGGCAGCGGAGGTGGATCTGATCCAGTCTTCAGTTGTTTCCTGTACAGTGTCCAGGTCTTACAGCCGTAGACCAGCGAGATGACAGCTGCTCTGTAGACTGCCAGCTTGGTACTTAGAGTGATGCCACGCTCTGCCCACACTCTGTTCCAAAGCCTGCCGAAGAAGGAAGCTCCTGCTTTTGCCAGTCTGTTCAACACTTCTTTATCCAAGCCACACGCACAGCAACATGTGCAGTTTAAACTTACAACGTTGTCTATAATACTTTGGTAGGATGAATGACATTCCTCAACTGAAAACACACTACAGTTAATCTTCTTTCAAGTTTTGCGTAAGGGACACAATAAATCAGAATCTATAATGATGTAACTGAAACGGTGAACAAACAGATCAGACAATCCAAGGTAGATTTTGTTGTAATGTACCTCAGATTTCTGTGTACATTTACGGACAAATACGATTTCACTTCATGATTACTGCAATATGTTCTTAAAAAGTAAATCTTTCATGGGACAAAAGCGTGTTCATTCCATTTCTGTCATCAACAGTCGACTAAACGTTGACGGAAGATATATTATGATGTTTTTTTATACATCCAATATCCTGATTTCGGAACCCGTGTTCACTTTGGCATAGGTGTACTCTGGAACTCGGTTGTTCTTGTCGTTAGCATCCAGATAGAACAATATTTTGTAAGCTGTACATGGTAGTCTAGAGGCTTTCATTGGCAATGGATTTAAACAAAAAGGTATCCAACTGACAAAGTTGATAATATTTATGTGGTAAAGTTTAGTTTCACCTCAAGCATCAAGCTATTTGTTATGGCAAATCAATGGACAGATTCATTAGGAACTGCAGCTTCGTCCAGTCTCCCTCTCTTTCGGTCCACAGTGTATAATGGGTTGCACCTGTGAATAAAGTAGCTTCAAAGAACTGCAAGCATGAATAATTACGAATTGAACACAAGCTTTGCGAAAAAAAAAAAGGCATTCTCAGCCCCACCGGTTTTATGTTTACCAGCAACAGCAGCAGAGCTAAGACGAGTGGAAAAGCATATTATCACGTATATGTGCACATTAACCACAGATATGAGAACTCCAGTGAAAAACTTTCTCTTACACCTAGATAAGCCACTTCTATGGGACACAGTAATGTTACTGTTATCCATATTGATTTTAACTGAAGTGTCAACGCGGCATAATTTAATAATAATAATAATAATGAATACTTATATAGCGCCTATTCTCGGCTAGAGACCAAGCTCTAAGCGCTTTACAATCCAAACTCATTTACACAACGGGCTGCCTACCTGCGTAGAGCCGACTAAAGAGCTGCCAGCTGGCGCTTCATTCAGTCGTTTCCCGTGTCATCCAGTCAATATCGTTCAATACCGTTCACTCAATTTCCTTACTTCCTCCATTCTTTCAATCTCTCACGCAGGGTGCATGCTATGTGTAACGTGTCATCCATACCAACGGCCAAACTGGCCTTCTCTTCCGAAAGTTGGTGATGGGATTTTATGTGTGGGCAAGATGTTATGCGTGCGTTCACACACGGAACCTCGGTTTATAGTCTCATTCGAAGGACTGTATGGGGAATGGAGTCAGAACCAATGTTAACTCCGAGGAAAAATTCCTCTGTACCGAAATTCGAAACCCGTAACGTCAGGATCACGAGTCCGGCGCTCTACCAACTGAGCTATTCCGGCCCCCAGTTTAGATTATTTAAATGTATGTGTTGACCAGTAACAGTTTCTGAAAACAAAGAGACAGACAGATAGACAGACGGACGGACGGACAGACAGACAGACATGACAAGCAACAAAGTCACAAACTAGGATAACCTTAGAAAGGGTTGAGAGGGAGAGGTGAAGCGAGGAATACTGAAGGTGGAAAACCCAAGTCAACAACACAGACACAGACCAGAGAGAACCATCGGGTGACTGCCATACTTACTGCTTTAACGTCAGTAAAAACCGTTGGTGATGACGGCTTTTCTATGCCCTTTGTCCAGACCTACCCTTCCTGGTTTGTCCTCGCTGTATTGTTCTGCTTTTACAGCCAGCTAACTTGACTTTATTTTAGAAAGTCTTTTACACGTGTTTCTCTCGTTACGATCGTGTGACATGCCAGTTGTTTTTTTTTTTTCTGTTGAAGTTTGGCGAGCACTTAGGGAGAGTGTTTCAAAAATGGAATGAGTACTAGCCACCCTTTCTTCTGCAGTATTACTGGATAAGATGACGTTATGCGCTGTTTTCAGGAGAGCGCTATATGTTTAGATGCCTGTTTTTATTCATTTGAAAGTATTTTTTTTGTTTAAGAGATAGGTAATGGGTGGAGAGGGCTTGCGTAAGAGCGAGATTGGTTGATGGTGCGCGTGTTTGAGGAGCGAGCTCGTGACTGTACTGCCCGTTGTCCTAGTTTATTTGGCCTGCGAATTGTTCTGTTCCTGTTTATTGTGAATGCTAGGGCATTCATTATAGGCGTATTAATGACCATAATGATACTAACAATAATAAAAATAATTTTGGTCGGCTCAATTATTATGCATCTTTGAACTAAAAACTGTCCTGTCTTTTCTCAGCTATCCTCTCCAACTCTCTCTTTTCTTCCTTCTTTTCTTCACACTCTTGTTTTGTCCCGTTCTGCGTTTGTCACATATTTGTTTCTTTTATGCTGTTTGTCCACTTTTTTTTTCCACTCTGTCTTTCTTTTTTCTTTTCTGTCCTATCCTGCCCTGTCAGTTCTGTGCTCTGTCTGTCTATTTTTTTCCAATATTTTGTCGACTATCTCTGCTTTCTCTGCTTTTTTTATGCTCTGTCTCTCCCCTCTTTCTATCTGATACTCTTTTCAGGTTGTTTTCTCCGTTCTTCTCTCTTGTGTCTGTCCACTCTTTTTTGTTGTGTGTCTTTCCACTTTTTCCTGTTCTGCCTGTCCTCTGTTTTGCTCTTCTTTCGTGCCCTGTCCACTCCATGTTGTGCCATTTCCTCGCTTTTCTGTCCTGTTCCATCAACTCTTTCCTGTTTCAGCTGCTCCGTTCCTTCCTGTGGTTTCTATTATAATCTGTCTTAGACTCTGTCGGTTGCCCTCTCGCAGTCGTTTCTGCCTCCTCTTCCCAGCCATGACAGTCCTTTCCGCGTTCCAGGCCTGTCCTAGTCTCTTCTGACAGTCTTGTCTCGTGCTGTGCTTCCTTTCACCGCGGTGCACTATTGATGACCTGCCAGGCCTAATGTACTGTGCCGTGCAATTCCCTGCTTTGCCCCGCTGTCATTCTGCTGCTGACAGCCGTCTAAGGAGTACTGGTATACGCGTTTTCATGTCGGTTGTTTGTGGTATCTGAAGAAAACATTATCTATCAAAACGTCTAATAGTGTATTTTGTGTTCTATGACGAAAAGGGCTACTTTTGTACCTTATGTTGACTTTTGTTTTGAAATTTAATGAAGCTGTACTGTTTTGTGTTTTTCATGCCCCTCTCCCCGCCCTGTGATATTACATGATACCGCTGCATCCATGCAGCCATCATTTTACCCCACATCAGCCTAGCCTACTCCCTTTTGTCTTGCCTCCTGTCCAGTCGCTCAGCATCATATATTATTGTCATTGTTCACACCCCTTCAAATGGGGATTTGGCTTTTTAAAAAAACAAATCCTGTTGTTCTGTTCCGTTCTCTCTCTCTCTCTCTCTCTCTCTCTCTCTCTCTCTCTCTCTCTCTCTCTCTCTCTCTCTCTGTTAATTTACAATATGATAGCTTTTCTGCTGTTATCTAGCGACTAGGCTGTAGGACTCCAAACACTGTCGTGATCGTCATCATGCATGAAGTACGTTATGCTATTTCTTTTCCTCTAAAGAGCTTTTATGAAGGTATTTTTGTGCCACCGCTAATTTTTCAAAGCAGTTTTCGTCATCACGAGGTTGAAAATCAGGCGGGATGGCTGGATCCTTTGTGGCACTTTTGACATCACGCCACAGACAACGTGTCCCAGTGCAGAGGACTGAGGGAACAGCTGTGAGGGCCGGTGACGTCACTGAGGCAGACGTCGGACTTCACTCATAACACTGGACTACTCATTTAGCTTGGTCCGGAACGCTGAAGAAGAGGAGGAGGAGGAGGAGAAGAAGAAGAAGTGGAAAGAAGAAAGAAGAAGAAGAAGAAGAAGAAGAAGAAGAAGAATTGAAAAGAAGAAAAAGAATATAAAGGAGAAAAAGAAAAGGAAAAAGAAGAAGAAGGAAAAGAGAACGAGTAAGAGAATGAAGGAGAGAAGGAAGGAGAAGAAGAAAAAAAAAAAAAGGATGAGGAGAAAGAGGAGTGGAAGAAGAAGAAAAAGAGTAGGAGAAAGAAGGAGAAAAAAAGGAAGAAAGAAAAACAACACAGAAAGAATGAAAGAAAGACTTACAGAAAGAACGAAAGAAAGAAGAAAAAAAGTTTACGAAAAGGAAGAAAAAGCAGAAAGCAAGAAAAAGAAGAATGAATGGAATCTTTGATGGATAAAGAATTAGGCTCATTTCAGGCCTTCTACGATTCTGCCAAACAAATATAACTAATCACAATAGTAATGAAACTGATGATCATAATGACGATGATGACAATCATGATAATATGACAACAACAAGAATGATGATAATGATGATGATGATGATGATGATGATGATGATGATGATGATGATAAGTAAGTAGCAATAGTAGTAGTGATGGTGGTAGTAGGTGAAGGAGTTACAAATAATAAAAAAAAGGAAAAAAGGAATCCAAAGAAAAAAGTAAATTGGCGTAAAGAATCTTAAAGAAGAAGAGGAGAAGGAGGAGCAAGAAGAAGAAGAAGAAGAAGAAGAGGAGCAGGAGCAGGAGCAGGAGCAGGAGCACGAGGAGAATGACAAGGAAGGGGAGGAGAGGGAGGAGGAAAAACAAGAAGAAAAAGAAAATGTTGGTGCTACGGCCTACTTTCAACAATTTAATCATCATATGATGACTTTTTGTAGGAACGTGTGTTTGTGTGTGTGTGTGTGTGTGTGTGTGTGTGTGTGTGTGTGTGTGTGTGTGAGAGAGAGAGAGAGAGAGAGAGAGAGAGAGAGAGAGAGACAGAAAGAGAGAGAAGAGAGAGAGAGAGCGAGAGACAAAGAGAGAGAGAGAGGGGGGGGGGGGGGGGGGTCGCGTGCACCGCTGGTTTGTTTCCCAGATTTTCTCTTAAAGGTCGGCAATGCCATTTTAAAACTGAAAGTTTTGTTTCGTGTGGCAGACACATCAAGCTAGAAGCGGAACTGGCTGAGATGAACTGGCGTGTGCGCTGGGACGATATCCTGTTCGGCTCCCCAAGCGGCAAGGGCAAGACATTGCAACGACAAGGCAGCCGTCTGAGCCTCAATCGGGTACGTTGAGGTTTGGTTGTCGGTGACATGGGTGATAAACAGGCCTATAATTATGTCAGGAGTCTGTACGGGCGGGCGTGTTAGTGCAAGGTCAGGCAGGCATATTGTATAAACGTACTTGTGACTTACGCGAACGTAGCTTATAGGTGTTTATAAACTCATGTACGCATACACGCAAGCACGCACCCACGCGTGCAAACACAGACACACGCGCACACAGCCTGCATGCACGTGCGCGTTGCGCGGCACACACACACACACACACACACACACACACACACACACACACACACACACACACACACACACACACACAACACAGAGAAAAAAAAGAGAGAGAGAGAGAGAGAGAGAGGGGGGGGGGGGGGCTTGTGTGTGCGCATACGCACGCACACTGGAAAAGAGACATAGGGGATGGGGTGGGAAGAGAGAGAGAGAAGAAGGGGGGGGGGGGGGGGGTTACATCTTTGGAGATACCATTTCACTGTTCTCAACCATTTTTTTTTAATCCTCATACATTTCTTAGATTTCTATTCATATACCTTTAATATACTAATATATAAGGTATATTAATATACCTTTCGCTCTTTACACACAGCGTACACATCAAAAGAACTTTCTGTGCTAGGGCTGTACGTAAAGTCAACAAATTCAAAATTCGAAGCCTTTTTTTTAAATTGAATAATTTGAAATGTTTTTATTTGATGAGCAACTCTCAGGTTGAGACTGATATGTTTTCCATATTGCAAAAGCAGTCAATCAACCAACCAGCGGTCAAAAACAACAAAAGGCACTCAGGAGAAAGTAGATCCCCGCCATGGCATCTACTAAAAATCAGTCAAACTCCACCTAAATTCATTGTGGGTTGTATGCGTTCCTAACATAGCTCCCAAACATTCACAGATACATGAAAACTGTTAATCTGAAATTTGATTCCTGTCTCAGCTATCCAAGAAGGCACAGAATTAAAGAGATCACAAAATAAATAACAAGTAACTATAAAGAGTAAAACAAATGATAGAAATTAACAGACGAAACTCAACGGTCATAATTATAAAAGCAATTTACCATCTGAAGACAACACGTTAAAAAGTACATCTGACACCCCCCCCCCCCCCCCCCCCCCCCCCCCCCCCCACACACACACACACACACACACACACACACACACACACACACACACACACACACACACACACACACACACACACACACACACACACACACACACACACACACGCACACACACACACACACACACACACACACACACACACACACACACACACACACACACACACACACAGAAAGAGAGAGAGAGAGAGGGAGAGAGAGAGGGTCAAGCATGGTGCACTATGGAAGTTTACATACTTTGGTTTTTGAAGGTCCTTGTACAATATCCATTGGCGTTGCGTTAGTCTTTCATTTCATTTCTGTTATCCCCTAACCCCTCCATTGCTAGTAATGAGTAAAGCCTGCTCATCATCAGATACTACAGCGACCTAAGGACCGGATGGTACAGTCACGTGAGAGGACCATATACCACAGTGCTTCTTAATTATATATGTATCTTTTAATGATTTTCCAACATTGATAACAAAAGGAAGAATCAACATAACATCATACAAATGAATATACTAAATCGGGAATGGGGGAGTGGTGGGGAAACAGAGATATTGACACATTAAAAAATCAGACGGTTCCATCCAGTAAACTACGAAGAAAGAAGGAAAAGGAAAAAGTCACAAACGTACACCTTTTTCTCGTGCACCAGGCACTCGAGGAATTGATGCATTCAGTATGTCTGACCAAATAGGGTACGGTGGTTGGTTGGAACTTTTTCACATGCATAGACATATTTTCTCACATTTCATTAGCTACTTATAATCGTCGACCACTTATTGCTCGTTGTTGTTTTTTTCCCTCCTCGTCCAACTCATTCCATTAGACTCATCAATAAGATTTTCATAGGGATACCATTTCCTATTAAATTCGATGTATTTCATTTCAGAACAATGCATATATTTTCAATCCTAAATATTTCATTAAGTTCTCTCAGAAAGTGTTTGACAGTGGGGTTTATTTTGCTTATTCTATATCTGTATA
>JADBJO010000378.1:395000-397500 GCA_016801955.1 Conus betulinus
GTACAAACCAGAATGAACTTGTATGGACGCATATGGGCTCCGTCTATGTAAATGTTGCCTAATTTCTGGATATTGATCAAACTGCAGAAAAAAGAAAACTTTTGTCGAGTAACATGTAGAGTGCATTAAGAACAAATTACAGACCTCACATTATTGTAGGGCCGGTTCGGTTGATATCAGATGAATGACAATGGAAGAGGCACGAGGAGGACGATTCACAACGGAACAGGCAGGGTAGGGAGGGGCGGGAAGGTGAAGCAGAAAACGTAGTCTTTAAAAAGAGGAGGGGGAGGGGGGTGGCGTTGGATGTATGTGATTATAATTGTTCATGGTACGTGGTATTCATAGTCTATTTTAAATTTGAGAGGCGGTCGTGCACAACCATGAACTATATACTATGTTGTTTACTTTAATCATCTTCCAGTGGTATTGGATTTTGTTAAAGCATTTTTGTACCATGGCTCTGTGTCTGAAATGAATATTCTAAAAAGACAAGCCCTTCTCGGCAAAGACAAATAAGTCGGAGGTACTATAAAAGAAAGATAGAGAGGACAGACTGAAGGAAAGACGACCACATTTCTTTTTTTTTTTTTTTTTTTTTTTTTGGGGGGGGGGGGGATTTCAGTAATGGCCTACTGTTATGTCCGGCTACAGCTCTCTCTCTCTCTCTCTCTCTCTCTCTCTCTCCCATCTCTCTCTCTCTCTCTCTCTCTCTCTCTCTCTCTCTCTCTCTCTCTCTCTGTCTGTGTGTGTGTGTGTGTGTGTGTGTGTGTGTGTGTGTGTGTGTGTGTGTGTGTGTGTGTGTGTGTAAGTAATACTATTAAACACTACTAGAAAATCGTAAAGTTTTATTTGAACAAACAAATTACAGAGTGGTCAGATGACTACAAAAACGGATCAAACGAGACAGGTTTCAGAGAAGGTGGCAATATAGTCGACCATATATTCGTGCGCGTGCGTGTGTATGTGACCAGTATAGACCTGGCTACGGGAAACATCGAGAAGAAAATACATACGTAGCCTACATACCATTTTCCAGAATCGTGTTCCGTCCCTGAAGAATCAACGCAGTGTAAATTAAAGTGATTGCAATGTTTGAATTTCCTTATGCATATCCTTGTTCCTAAAAATACCACGTTTTTTTTTTTTTCATGTACTGCGGCATCTACTCCTGTGCTGTCGGATTTCAGTAAAATCTCAACAGAACATATTTCTGTTCACTTGAACAAAGTGCTTTTATTCAGTACGAGAGAGAGAGAGAGAGAGAGAGAGAGAGAGAGAGAGAGAGAGGGGCAGACAGACTGATAGAGAGTCAGAGAGAGAGACAATGAGAGAGAGAGAGAGAGAGAGAGAGAGAGAGAGAGAGAGAGAGAATGCAATACTTTTTAAACTTCAAATGGGAAGAGAGACTACTACATATTTGCAGGGGACGACACTCTTGAATAAGTTTAACTCTTAGAGGGACATACAGACAGACAAACAGAGAGAGACTGGGTCGAGCTAAAATAGACAAAAGGGGTTTTAAAACAACAGAAAACATTTTTCACTTATCACCCTTTTGAAAAAAAAAAATCAACTGAGCGAAAACGGCAACAAAGTACCATTTTGTATACCCCTACTGACACTAACACGACAGGCTCTGTGGCGAAGACTTAACACTCAGGCACGCACGCACGCACGCACGCACACAAAACACCGCAGCTCATTAAGACGAGAGAGACAGAGAGAGAGAGAGAGAGAGAGAGAGGGGGGGGGGGGGAGGGAGGACAAGAAACAAGAACAGGAGAAAGAAGAACAGGAACATTAGAAACAACAGGAGGAAACTGAGAGTAAGAGGAATGGGGAAAGAGGACATAGAAGGTGCAGGCGGGAGAAGGAGACGGAAATGGAGAAAAGAAGAAGGGTAAGAAAACAAAATCAGCTCTACTTCCTCTGACAATGCTTTTTTTTTTTTTTTTCCACAAAAGCAACAGATTCACCACACCACACCTGACACCCACCACGGCAGACGCTGTGGACATCATGCGGACCTCTCTGTTCCTGACAGCAAAGGGCAGTTCATTGAGAGAGAGAGAGGAGAGAGAGAGAGAGAGAGAGAGAGAGAGAGAGAGAGAGAGCAAACTCTTACCCTAACTTTAAGGTGAAAAACACGCGGGGGAGAGAGAGAGAGAGAGAGAGAGAGAGAGAGAGAGAGAGAGAGAGAGAGAGAGAGAGAGAGAGAGAGAGAGATATGACCATAAATGAAATGGAACGGCGAAATCATGATATATTGACGATGCACTCTATGGTATAGACATACATAATACATGCCCAACAAACTTTTGCAGATTGAATTCGAGAGTAGGGAGAAGACAGGTGGCGGGGAAACGGGCAGTGTGATGGAGAGGAGGAAAAAAGACGGTGCAAAGAAGGGCAAAACAAACCAAAATAACTGACTAACTAACTAACTAACAAACTAACTAACTAACTAACTAATTAACTAACTAACTAACTAACTAAA
>JADBJO010000378.1:407500-410000 GCA_016801955.1 Conus betulinus
AGGGACAAATGTGTTATACCAAGCTTCGAGAGCTTTGCCTGGATCAGTCTCCTGAAAAACATTTTGAAAAGTCTGCTATACATAAATCATGAAGAAAATCGTCAGAATTAAAGGATTTATAACTACGGAAAGATATATATTTGTGGCTAGATCTAGGAATTTTTACGCCTTTTGTGGACCAAGTTAAGCACACAGGAAAATGATCACTGAGACTATAAACTGGTATGGAAGTTTCTGTAATATTTGTTGGATTGCTAACATATAGATATGAACAATGAGTTTTCAGACTGTAATGTTATTCATGCTGGCGTGTCTATCAATTGTGTTAAGTTATATGATTCAAAAATTCGTTTCCATTTAGCATGAGGTTTAAGCAAATCAATGTTAAAGTCACCAAACAATACGTCTGTTGAATAATTTGATACATCTTCCATCATTGCTTTCAACTCTATAACACCATTCCACACGTTCATCAGGGTTCTATATATAAAAGTCTACTAATATCGGTTTAGTCCCTTTTAAACGAAACTCTATCCAGGTGCATTCAGTATTATGTTTATCAAAATGATGGATCAGTTTATAGTTCATTGAGTGATGTACATATCCCAGAAGACCTGTTTCTAGCTTAGATGTAGAGTCTCTCCTAATAGAATTGCAACCTGGAATCCTTACTCAATCATCTGAGACTAAATTTAATGATCCAGATTCAGAGAAACAAAAACAATGAAAACAATTTTTTAGCATTAGATAAAATGCAAGGTAAATAACATAATTTGTTTAATACATGGCATGCATTTAGATAGCCAATTTTGAATCCTGAGTTGGTTAACCATTCATTACTACTCTCGGTATTGAGATTATTTGCCATTAATTTACAAGGAAAGCGAAAAACACCTTACCTTCAATATGTGTACAATGTAAAGCAAAATCAATTTGTAGGGTACCAGGCAATGAGAAAAGCAAATAGTACAAGTGAAACACACACACACACACACACACACACACACACACACACACACACACACACACACACACACACGCACACACACACACACACACACTCACTGCACACGTCTGCAACGTGTAACGACACTCAAAAGAAGTTATCAAAAAAATTCAATGAGCAATAATCTCAAATAGGTAACTGAGTACTAAAGAACGTATAAGCTGAATTTTAGAGTGACAGATCTGAGGAAAAGGCCAAAACAAATGGTAAGGGCACAAACACAAAACACTAATGCCTCAAGAAGACGCGAAAAGTGTAAGTGTTCAAATGATCAGCGTCCTTCTACAACAGTCCATTTCAAATGTCCAAAGTTCGAGTAATCATACGGCAGAAAATAGGGAAGATTATAATAATATTTCAACAGTTACATGTTTAATCATATGACGACGTAAATGCTAAACATTTGACTAGAATGAACGGGGGAGAATGTACCGACTGATATCACTAAAAAAAATAAATAAATAAAAGAAAAGAAAAGAAAAGAAAGAAAGAAAGAAAGAAAGAAAATTATTTTCTGTTGCACATAAATAAACACACCAAACAAAGACAAAGCATCATACAGTGTATCAAATCATTATCATCATTCTACCAGTTGGCAGCAGTCCTCTATTGGTCACGTTGCATCACTAATTGTGATGCCAACGTCATCCACTGCTGCGCACAATAACCCAGAGGGTTAAATGGAGGCCAATTTTGGGTGTCAGCATGACTCTTCTGTGTCAGAGAATTGACAGGTAGAGTCGTTAAACCCAAGGGGAAATGGGGCTGTGTTTGGCCAAAGCCAGATGCTTGAACCCTCTGCATAGAGACGGATAAGGGACGGGAGGTCTAGGGTAAGGAGCGTCGGGCATCGTGTAACTCGGGCAGAGGAATGGAGGCGGGACGTGTGTCGGGATGGTGGGGATACTTGGTGGGGCGACGCGAATTTACACCGTTCAGAGTCTGACTGTAGGCCTCAGCACAGGGATTATCCAAACGATCTGGCGGTGGAACCTGGGGAGTCAACTCTGGCTGGTTCATGACTGGTTTGCGATTGGTTTGGGACATTAATGGCGGGGAAGTCACTTGTTGAGGACATGGGGGGAACATCTGAATTTCTGGAGTCACATATTGTCGAGAAGCTGTTTGTGGGGCAGGGCCATAATTTCTGGTGCTGTTCCTCTGTACAGTACGGGGCATGGACTGATCACTGGTGGGGACATGGTGTGACTTATTGAAGGGGCCTGTGTTGTTAGCCGGGCCGTTCAACTGTGAATGCCCGGTCTGAGGTCTAGCTTTCTTGAAGCCTAGTGCCAGACAGACTGTCCCTTTTGTACTGGGGTGGGTAGCATCTTTATACAGGGCCTGACGGGGGGCACCATTTTAAGTCACAAATGACTCAAAATGGTCAATCATGTCCACATGCATATTTGTACATGTAGTATATAAATGTCTGTTAGAAAGAGCAATGGAGTTATTTAGTTTGGTTGACCACGGGCCGGAAGAACACACAAC
>JADBJO010000378.1:415000-427500 GCA_016801955.1 Conus betulinus
GAGGGTTCAGCACGGAGTGTTCTGTACCTGCTCTCGGGTTTGGTGAAACACTTTTGCATTTGAGGCAATGAATGTTGCCGCTCGCAGACACTGATGACCCTGACCCTTTTGGAAAATCAAATAGCAGAGGAGAACCGGATCGGCCCACTTCAAATTCTGAAGAAGGCGGTTGTTTTCGGTTTAAGGCCTGTACATCTGCAGGTCGCAGCGTTTGAATGCAGATTGGAACAGGCACCCCCAAACCATGCAGGTGGGTCTGACTATCAGTTCATTGTGTAGGCCTACACCGATCGGGCCGGCAACTGGCAGGGCAGTGCAAGCAATTCCTTTGGGTCGACCAGCTGTGCTGTGTGCTAGTGTGCGACACATCTGGTAGAACCAACGGCATTTTCAAATTGGCTTGGGCATTACATGACACGCCGTAAACGAAACAGTTTTGAAATACTAGGCTACCTGCTCAAATTGTGCGTGCCTGTTTGTAATGCGCGTTTTGCCACAAAACATGGCCGTGTGATTTGTGTCTAATTAGAAATGCAGTGTCATGCTTTTGCCCGTTTTATTTGATCTAGTGGGTAAGACATTGTAACATTGGAACTCTGCCTCGTTGCAAGCAGATCTGAACGAAACAGCCATAAACATCAAAGCATGAAGCAAATCTAGAAAGGAAGAAATGCATGATGTTGATTAATATCAACACTTTAATGTTGAATATAAACATACTCTTCTCGGGATTTCTGAATGTAGGCCTACTCTAATTCAGTTGTGCTGTCTATTTCTCACCGCTGTATAAATGACAAAAGCTTAAGATTCATTACTTTCACAAAATCAAAGTAATCCAAAAACAGTGAATTCCGGATGTTGTAAACCAAGCAACAAAGTGAAATTCCCTGCAGCTAGAGTTCCAGTAGGGATAACGGGAGTTATCCTTTTCAATGAAAATTGAATCCCTACCTCCAATTTTTTTTTTCTGCCGCTAGTAATTTCGTCTTTTGTCACTCCTTTTGAATTAGCCTTGTTCATTTATTTATGGCAAGATTTTCTACATGCCTTTGAATTCATACGTTGGTTTTGCCCTCTGCCCATCCTCGACTATGTTTTCTAAGATCTGAGGCGATGGCAGCTTGGTAGAAATGTTTTGAGTTCTGCTAATTGGCACACAATATGTGTGGTATGTTGTCGTCTGCCTATCCCATCTATGATTTTTCACATCCTTGGGCGAGTGCATTTTGTTTCCTTGACCGCCTCATGTAGCTTTGTGTTTATTTGATTTGGGTAAGACATTGGGAACTCTGCCTCTTCAAGCAGATCTGAACGAAACAGCCATAAACATCAAAGCATGAAGCAAATCTAGAAAGGAAGAAATGCATGCTTGTTGATTAATATCAACACTTAAATGTTGAATATAAACATACTCTTCTCGGGATTTCTGAATGTAGGCCTACTCTAATTCAGTTGTGCTGTCTATTTCTCACCGCTGTATAAATGACAAAAGCTTAAGATTCATTACTTTCACAAAATCAAAGTAATCCAAAAACAGTGAATTCCGGATGTTGTAAACCAAGCAACAAAGTGAAATTCCCTGCAGCTAGAGTTCCAGTAGGGATAACGGGAGTTATCCTTTTCAATGAAAATTGAATCCCTACCTCCAATTTTTTTCTGCCGCTAGTAATTTCGTCTTTTGTCACTCTTTTGAATTAGCCTTGTTCATTTATTTATGGCAAGATTTTCTACATGCCTTTGAATTCATACGTTGGTTTTGCCCTCTGCCCATCCTCGACTATGTTTTCTAAGATCTGAGGCGATGGCAGCTTGGTAGAAATGTTTTTGAGTTCTGCTAATTGGCACACAATATGTGTGGTATGTTGTCGTCTGCCTATCCCATCTATGATTTTTCACATCCTTGGCGAATGCATTTTGTTTCCTTGACCGCCTCATGTAGTGTGTTTGGGGATCTTCAAGTGCTCCGAAATATGCTTTCACCTGCTCTTGCTTGTGTCTTGCCTGCTTTGAAGGACGGCCAAGAGGTATCGCATAATTTCAACTGCTGTATCCTTTGTGGTTCCCAGGATCAATTCTTTGTTTCATTTCGAATTCTTTCTAATTTAAAAAGATTGCTCTTGCAAGCCCTGATCCATAATCAGTCACATTGAGTACAACTACGTCATACAGTCGGTAGGGATGGCGTTGTTCCAGGCCTTTAGCTGCCATTGCTTTCATGGTAGACAGGTCCCTTTTTTGCATTGAAGAGCAATATTCTCAACATGCTTTCTAAAGGTTAGCATTTTGTCAAAGTCTGCACCCAAATAGCGTAGGTTGTCAGCTGATTCAATTTGTAATCCATTGAAGGAAACTGGTGACGGTAATCGTCGTGATGTCTTGTTGTTGAGAGTGCAGACTAATGTCTAGGCTTTTGTAGTGTTGATGGATGATCCAGTTTCTTGACACCACCGAGCAATGTTGTTCAGCTGCTGCTGAACTGCCTTCGTTCTTTCTTGAGCATTCTTTGGTATTTTATAGGAAGAGAAGATCTTGTCACACAGACAGTTCTATAACAAATGGTAGGTCAGGCTGGGAATACACAGCGAAGCAAAATGGCCGGACTATCCCGGAAGACAATGGTGCACACAGTTTAACAACTTCAAATTTAACAATGGAGGTGAAAACAGTGACATAAGCACTCCACTGGCTCTCATCCACAGGCCAGTTTAAAACTGAGCAAGCCATGATACTGACTAATTCCATGAACCTACTTCAAAATGTGGGGAGTGGAATGGTAAACCTTGTTTAGCATGAAGTAGTGGGCAACATTCCATTGGAGAGACTCGTTTGGATGTTTCTGCTGTAGACGTGCAGGTATTAAAGGAAACGAGAGAGCAGACATGTCGGCTGGCAAGGCAACGATAAGGACTGGATTAAGCTTACAGTTTGGCCAATCTGATGTGATAAGAAACCTAAGAATCACCAAAGCAAACAAGAGTAACGCCACAAAACCATATACCATCTTTCAGATCTAATCATCAATAGAGGAAGTGGCCACAGAGGAGCAACAAACATCAACCAAACAAACAATGGAATAAATTCGAGGCCAACACTGCGAAGACTCCTAGAGATTGGGGCAGACTCGTGCTGGGCCTTTCCAATGACAGACATCAACAATCAAACACATGTTAACTGCGATAAGATTTTAATCTCTCGGGGACTCCATTGTATACTGTAGACATCAGTGCGCTGGTGGACTGTGCGTCGGTGGGGTGATGCGGGTGTGTACATTGAAGAGTCCATGTGAGTGTGTATGCGTTGTGTGTGTGTGTGTGTGTGTGTGTGTGTGTGTGTGTGGTTTTTGTTATTATTGTTAGTGTTCTTGTAATTGTTACTTTGTCATCTTCTGAACATTCGTTTTCCCCAAACGATCAAAGGCGTACGTATGTACGCGCACACACGCACGCACGCACACCACACACACACACACACACGCGCGCGCGCATGCGCTCGTGCTTACGCGCTCACATATGCACAGACACACGCATTACAGTTTAATATACGTAACACGCAGCAGTTCTGCTGTAATCTAGCAACTCGGTGAGTGAATTTGAACACACCGTCCAAATTGTCCCTTTAGTATTTTCAGGTTTGCATTGTTTTGTTTTCCCTGTCCTCAGCCTCTCTACTGCATAGTAGGCTAGAATCTACATGTGTTCGTTAACATTCATTAGAACCATGCTCCATATGTGTGGTATATGTTGTTGCAGGGTGCCATTGTGGCGGTTAAGAAGCTTGGCAAAAGCAGCATCACCATCCATAAACCGCTGCTGCTAGAAATAAAACGGGTGAGTCGGGTGACGGAGAGTTCTGGGTGTTTCCATTGTCAACGATTTTGATAGCAGTTTTTGAGTCTGATGTGGAATTACTTTGTCAGTGTTGTGTGTATTGGGAGAGGAGGAGGAGGGGGGGGGGGGGGGTGTCGGGGGGGAGGGGTGCTGTGTACATATGTGTCGGGGGGAGGGTGCTGTGTACATATGTATAGTTCTAATTTAACCCGTTTTTGAAACAAAGACGGTGTCTGTGGACGGTTGGGGTATAACCCACTTGACGTGTGTATGTCTGTGTTGTGTTGTGCGTCTGTCTGCCTGCGTGTCTGTCTGTCTGCTCTCTCTCTCTCTCTCTCTCTCTCTCTCTCTCTCTCCCCCCCCCCCCCCCCCCCCCCCCCCCCCCTCTCTCTCTCTCTCTCTGCTTTCCCTCCGTTCAATCACTCTAAAAGCTTGACTATGGGCCTTTCTTTAACTTTTTTTTTTTCTTTTTTCTTTTGCCATACATGTGCAATTCTATATCTATGCACACTCACACTCGCATAAACACACTCGCATAAACACACACACACACACACACACACACACACACACACACGCGCGCGCGCGCGCGCGCGTGTGTGTGTGTGTGTGTGTGTGTGTTTGTGTGTTTGAGCGTGGCTGGGAATATTAACCTCTTAACAGGCATGTATTGTGAGACAGGACCAGGGGATAGGTCTGGTGAGACAGGGCCAGGGGATAGGTCTGGTGAGACAGGGCCAGGGGAAAGGTGAGACAGGGCCAGGGGAAAGTCTGGTGAGAGAGGGCCAGGGGATAGGTCTGGTGAGACAGGGCCAGGGTAAAGGTCTGGTAAGACAGGGCCAGGGTAAAGGTCTGGTGAGACAGAGCCAGGGTAAAGGTCTGGTAAGACAGGGCTAGGGGAAAGGTCTGGTGAGACAGGGCCAGGGTAAAGGTCTGGTAAGACAGGGCTAGGGGAAAGGTCTGGTGAGACAGGGCCAGGGGAAAGGGTCTGGTGAGACAGGGCCAGGGGATAGGTCTGGTGAGACAGGGCCAGGGGAAAGGTCTGGTGAGACAGGGCCAGGGGATAGGGGATAGGTCTGGTGAGACAGGACCAGGGGATAAGTCTGGTGAGTCAGGGCCAGGGGAAAGTTCTGGAGTCTGCAAGTAAGAAGAGGCAGGGGAGGGAGGACACGCGCACAATTTCTTGCATGTGGTATTTGTGCTTTAGCGTGACATTTGAATAAAGTGTTTTAGATTGGTCTTGTTAGTTGTATGACATGACCTTGTTTCGAATTTTTACTTTGATCATTCCATTTGGTAATGGTTATGGTCTTTAAAATCATAACTGGCTTGCAGCCATGTTTTTGCCTCCATGATCGGCTGGGCAATAACATGACAATGCAATTTAAACACGCTATTGTGTCTGTACCATGTGTTTGTGTCAGTGTGTCCTTGTCTCCCAGTGTGAGTGTATACGCATATGCGCTGTGTCTCTTTATGTCTGGGTGCCAGATCAAAGACCTGCAGAATGACCACATCGTGAGGTTTGTCGGAGCCTGCATCGACCCTCCTGATCAGTGCATCCTCACCGAGTACTGCCCCAAAGGGTCCCTGCAGGTAGGAGAAACAGGGAGAGCAGTCTGTGTGTGTGCGTGCGTGTGTTTTTGTCTGTTAGTGCTTGTTTCTCTCTCAGCCTATTTGATGT
This sequence comes from Conus betulinus, assembly GCA_016801955.1. NCBI lineage: Eukaryota > Metazoa > Mollusca > Gastropoda > Neogastropoda > Conidae > Conus > Conus betulinus. The sequence goes on from JADBJO010000378.1 coordinate 420,512, forward strand.
CCTATAAAGAGAAGTAAATCTGGTACAGATGAACACCCAAACGTTCAATAAAAACAAGTGTTTGAAAAGGGGGCAATCTCAACCCGAAGGTAGACAAAGTATAGTCAAAGAATGAAAAAAAAAAACAAGGAGTATTTAAAGAGGGGAAGGGTGTTTATTGGAAAATCCATCGCCTGTAGACTGAGATACGGTTGGTGAAGGCGCTTGGCTTCAGACATACAGCCGGGAAACAGATGTGCTGGACGAAATGAATCCTACAAAAGCTGGCGGACAAAGGGGTTCCCCTTACTTCAACCTAACAGAGGAGTCATGCTAAATTCATACACTTTCTTCTGTTTCTTGTTGTCCCCAACTTCGGGACCACGGTGTAACGCTACAATAATGAAATAATGGGTTGTTGTTATTTGCTTTCTTTAAATGTCACGATATACTGATGGTAAGATTGTACATGACATGTTTCATAAATTTTGATGAGTGTACTTCACACTTGTTTTCGTTTCTTTTTTCCCTTTTTTTTTTTTTCTTCCATTTTGTGGATAATTCTGTTTTTGCACTGAATGATTTCTTAAATAGAATAAAACAAAGAAATCATAAAAGACCCATATTCACTTTTTTCGCATTCCTGTTCTCTGTTTGAACAGCCTCTTTCTGTTAATGAATGTCGATCGAGTGTTGACAGATATCTCGGTTTTTGTTGCTGTAGTTTGTGATACTTTCTGAGTGCGTCTTATTTCTCCCATGCTAAAATTCTGGAGACAATTCATAATGTAACATAGAGTTCAGTGTCAAAAATCACCTTCAGTGGTCATAGCTGACACAAAAATAAACCATGTATACAGAACAGTGTTGATCAACTTAAATTTGACTTTGTCACAGTTTTTTTTCTCCTGCAAATCATCCAATATGTAACGTTTTTTTCTGTATGTATACTTGCTAATACACGTCTTAACAACTAGCAAATAATTTATTTATAAATAATTCTTTTTCTCCCATGAAACTGCATTACCAATAATTTCTCAGATAATATCAGTTTCATTCAGATCCGCTCTCTTGTAATATCTGGAAAAAATGTCTTTCGCGCTATCCTTAACACATGCGACTTGTTATGTAGAAAACGTTCAATATAGTCTACCTCATTTACTGTGAATGGGCGTTTATTATTATCTTTAATATTCGTTTTAGACAAGGATATATCTGTAGGATAATTGTCATATCGCCAAAATTCAACGCAACAAGGTTTGATGTGTCTTACTGCTTAGAAAAAAAAGTAGCTACAAACAGTTTTGCTTTTGCTTTTGACATTAAAGAGTAGTAAAATGGAAGTGGAGTGATGTGAAAAGAAAAATGCTTCTAGTGTGGAAGTTTGGTAGTTTGCTCAAAATTGCAACACACAGTATGCACAACGCGATGTTCCAAAGAGCGATGGAGATACTTTTAGATTTGTTTGAATTTGTCACACGTCATAATCCTGTTGTTAATGAATAACTCGCACACATAGGTAAACCCTTTGTTTGTGCAGCCCAATCCTTGAAAAAGAGAACTCTTGTTTTGATGAAATGTGCATCATTCCACAAGCATTCCATTTCATAGTTTAGAGCAGTGTTTTCTGAGTTCATGAATGGCCAAACAGTTGCGACCTCTTTCCAGAACACGGAAGTGATAGTTTATTTTGAATTGGGGCAATATAAAAATGAAACTGCCAAGATTTCCACCAAAGGCAAGAGAATGTTCCTTTGAAACCCATGACCATTTACACGAATCGGAGCTTCGGACACTTATTGAACCACTCACACAGAAATCGTATTTGTATTACTTTCTTCTGATCTCCCCAATTTCAGTCTCACTTTTTTTTCAAGAGATCTTTTTTTTTTTTTACAGTCTTTTAAAGGTGACAAGAAACGAAAGAGCACGTGTTCATTCCATATCTTTCCCCCTCAGTTTCTCTTCTGTCACTTTCTCTGTGTAGTTCGTTGCGAGCGTGCGCCTCTCTCTCTCTCTCTCTCTCTCTCTCTCTCTCTCTCTCTCCTTCATGTATTGCTCATAGGAAACTGTCCGGTGTTCACCAGGACGCACACATTTGTGTAAATGAAGCACAGAAGTTCAACTCTGACGCATTGAAACTATCATTCTGTGCTTCATTATGACGCACATACTTTTTAAAGTCGAATTCGCTTGCCTGTTATTCACATGGTATGAAGCATGGCAAACAGCACAAAAGTAAAAAGCCTTTGCTGATTACCGCGTGCACACGCAGTCTCTTAAATGTGGGGGTCCAGTACATGCGGCAGACGAAACACTTGTCGAGGTGTACCCTCAAGTGGTTCTGTCAGAGGATCTACCGCTGGTGACGATGTCAAGACGGCGACGGCGATTAACACCAATCCGACCCCACGTCCCTCGCTTTGACATTAAGTTTGTTGACACATAAAAAAAAATGACCTTCAGAAATTTTAGTAGTCAAGGCGTTATAATGACCCTAGAATTTTATATCCCGTGGGAGCGCTGCTTCTTGCTGAGAAAGGGAGAGTGGAATCCAAGTTCCAACACACGCGCGCATGCACACTTAAGTACGCGCACACAAAATGAGAAGGCAGCTGGAGAGGGTAGGGTAGGGGACGGAGGGAAAAGTGTGAAGGGGAATTTCAGCGCACAGAAGAGAAACTCTTCAGAAACTCCATGACAACACGGTGGATCGCAACTAAACGAGGTTTTGTCGACCACTTAAAAAGAGAGCCGGTCAGTTTTCATGATCGTTTCATATTAGCGATCCCAGCTTTGTTCATGGACTTTATCACCCTATCCCCACCCTCTCACAACCACACTCCTCCTCCTTCCCTCTCCTGCACATCAAAGCAGTCCTGAATCATTGATGTCAAAAGAACCTTCATCGTGTCACTGGCAAGAGGAAAGAAAAAAGGCAATCTCTGGAACACGCAGACAAACAGGAAATTATCATCCGAATCTGAAAGTTAATGTCTTAGGTCAGAGACATGAATTGTCGAAAGAGTTAAAGGTCAAGGGGTGTAGACATACAGTAATTGTTCTCCCAAGCGGGAGCTTCCCTGAAGGTTAAGCGTAAAGGCCGACGTCATCAAAGTCGTCAATTTACGCCGAGCGATTTGCTGTATATACTTGACAGGGAAAATAGAGACTGGGCAAATCACAGCGAGATGGCAACCTCCGGCCGACTTGTGCTTCGGCCTCTTGTGCGTCTCATCAGACAAGGCATCGCGATTGCGGAACGAGTGCCGGTGTTACGGAGAATATTGACTCCGTAGAAATTTGACTTCCCGGTTCTTTTTTCTCCAGAGAAAAATGAACGTCCAGTTTTCTACAGGTTACGGAGTCATATTCTACGGAGAATATTGACTCCTTCTGTAGACAGTAAACACGTGGGGTAGTTTTTTGCTCCCATAAGGAAACCTAACACAGAGTAACTTTTATTCAAGACTGGCGCAGCCTTTTAAACTTGAATAAAGTCAGACAAATACAAAGACGAACAATCTAATAGTGGGGGGGGAAAACAAGCGCAGGCCAACAACTAAATTGTCTTCATAGTAAAGACTTGGCAAACTTTGAACTTAAGGGGGGGGGGGGGGGGGGGGGGGGGGGGGGGGGGGCAGGAGGTTGAAGATGTAAAAACTGGGAACATGAAATTAAGAAAATATATTGCAGATATGAAAACTCTTCACTGGCTGCATAAGGGAACCATCGCAATATCTTTTAATCTCTTTTTGCACCCTTGGTGGTGAGAACACCACGGTATTATGGACTGTGGTGTGTCTCTATTTGACGCCAGGAGCGCAGATACAGCCAGCCGTGTCCCCCTGATGAGTTCCGACCCAGCGGACGAAAGGCCTCGGAGCAGGCAATACAAATATATCTGCCTTTAAAAGAGATTGCGATGGTTCCCTTATGCAGCCAAGAGATTGCGATGGTTCCCTTATGCAGCCAGTGAAGAGTTTTCATATCTGCAATATATTTTCTTATTTCATGTTCCCAGTTTTTACATCTTCAACCTCCTGCCCCCCCCCCCCCCCCCCCCCCCCCCCCCCCTTAAGTTCAAAGTTTTTCCAAGTACACACACGCGCGCGCGCGCGCGCACACACACACACATACTCACACACACACACACACACACACACACACACACACACACACGTGCGCGCGCGCACCCCCCCCCCCCCCCACACACACACACACATACACACACATATGCACGCGCGCGCGCGCGCGCACAACCTTGTTTCACTGGTTGAGATCAGCAAGTCTGGAGAATGGCTGCAGAAACTTTTTCTTACTTTTTCCTTTTTTTCTGGATTTTCAATACTTTATTTCAGCATAATTATATGTCGCTGTGTGTGTAGGTCTATGTGTATAAGGGATAGAGAAAAGAGAGAGTATGTGTGCTTGTGCGCGCGCCTGCTTACGCGTATGGCTCTTTATTCTGTAAAAAGTTTCTGTTCTGATATACTGGTTTTACTACCACAGAAATCGTTTTCAATGGCTCATACCTTGTTCATTTTACTGTTTCTCATAAACAAACATTCCCTGGATGTATTCATTAATCTAGGAATAATAACACTGGTGAACTATGGTTAAATACGGGAACCGGAACAGCTCAGTTGGTAGAGCGCCGGATTCGTGATCCTGGGGTTGCGGGTTCGAATCTCCGCCGGGCCGTTTCGATACAGGGGGATTTCCTCACGGAATTAACATTGGTTTTGACTCCATTTCCCTTCGAATGAGACTGTAAACCGAGGTTCCATGTGTGAACGCACGCATAACATCTTGCACACACGTAAAATCCGATCACCAACTTTCGGAAGAGTAGGCCAGTTCGGCCGTGCATGAGAAATGGAAAGAGTGAAGGAAGTAAGGAAATTGAGTGAACGATATTGAACGATATTGACTGGATGACACGGGAAACGACTGAACAAAGCGCCAGCTGGCAGCTCTTCAGCCGGTACTACCCAGGTAGGCAGCCCGTTGTGTCAACGAGTGTGGACTGTAAAGCGCCTAGAGCTTGGTCTCTAGCCGAGAATAGGCGTATACAAGTATTCGTTATTATTATTTTATTAATATTATTATTATTATTATTATTATTATAGAGACAGAAAAAGTCTTTGTCGTCATCTGTCTCATTATGTCATCGCCTTTCTTCTTTTTAAATAAAACGAATAGATGCGCACTAGTCCATGTGACTGACTTTTTGTAACTTCTTGCGCACTAGCGTTTTCTCAAATAATCGCTGGCTTCCGTGTGTTCTTATTTTGTTGATTGTTTAGCAAATGAGGATGATCTTTCTCTCGCAGAGTTTGTTCTTTTTGTATGAAATGTACTTCCTAAAAGTGAAAGTGGGAAGAAACTGCTATATTTGTACAATTGTGTATTGTTTTATGTATTGAGAAATAGCTCTTGAATGATTATAATAATTTTTGTAGTTGTAAAAGGTGTAGTCTAAGTGAGCAAGTTTACATTCTGTTCATCAGGTGGAATGTTGTAGCGGGAGAAATCAGAAAACCCTGTGTGCCCGCTCTTTGTGTCAGGGCGAAAAACAGTGAACCATGTCCTAAAGTCATGCAAAGCAGCGCTGACCAAGAAAGGGCACACGCAGAGACACAGCATTAGCACTGCGAGATCGTCTTCAGCATTTGGTCTACTCTAAACTTGGCCATTATGTGAATTCATTGAGGTTCTTTGCATGTTCGTATGTGCCGGTCAGCATGCTTGCTTGACAGTCTGTGTGTCTGCGTGGTGATGTGTTGATCTGTCTGGTGCCAGGACGTTTTGGAGAATGACGAGATCAAACTGGACTGGATGTTTCGCTACTCCATAATGCAGGACATTGTGCGGGTGAGTGCTGTGTTCTTCTGGTTCATATGAACTGCATGTGAAAAGACTGGTGCTTGTGTGCGTATCTATCTATCTATCTGTCTATCTATCTATCTATCTATCTATCTATCTATCTATGTGTATCTATCAATCTATCTATTTATCTGTGTGTGAGACAGAGAGAGAAAAAAGTGCAGACTAACAATTCCTCCATCATTATATTAATAATAACGACTTGGCAAAGATTCAAAGGGGGGAAATCGGGAAGGTGCGGGGGGGGGGGGTGGGGGGAGGGGTAAAGAAAATGAGAATGAACGGCAGGGAAATAGATTATAAATTAGAAAATTAAACTACACCCAAGCTAGGAGGTTGCAGTTTAATTGAAATGATTACGAGCCCCTATTGTGGAGGAGGGAGAAGTTCCGTTGAGCGCACAGCGTTGCAGGCAAATTTCAGAGCTGTATGGCCACTAGACTTAAGCCTTTAGGGGGTGACAGCAAAATTGATTATTACTACGAATACTAATTGGGAGGGACGTGACTTCTCCTTCCTCCACAATAGGCTCGCAATAATTTCAATTAAACTGCAACCTCCTAGCGTAGGTCTAGCTTAATTTTCTAATTATCACTCACTCACCCATTGCTCCCGGAAGGGAAGCCACGTTGAGACTTTAGAGAAAGTAAGGATAGTAGCCAACATAAACAACGTCATAGGCTAGACATGTAATGACAAACAATATTTTTTTATAATGATCCTTCATTTCATTTTACAGTTCACATAGCCATCAAGCATTTTCTGGCTGAAACTGGTACTGCTTTGTCTCCTAAAGTATTTAGAGATTGTCTTTTCATTGTCCAGCCCGCTGCTTTCATTATCGTCTTCAGTGAAGGTCTGGCTTGGGCGGCTGCATTGCAGCTTGCAGCCCTGGTTAAGTGTGCAGAGTACTGGTTGGTGTCAATGCCGGAGCGCGCTAGCGCCTCGTTCACCAATCACGCGAACGTCTGCTTACCCACAGGCGCGTGAGGTTTGGTGTGACTGATGAATAGGTGCTGTTGGTGACTGTCTCTGAGATCCTAGTTGTATCAATATACTGTTTCAAGTGTTCCACTGGACAAAGATTTTCATTCTTTGTAAATGCTCTAATCTCTGCTGGT
>JADBJO010000378.1:432500-462500 GCA_016801955.1 Conus betulinus
TCCTAGTTCCCACCTTTCCATCCCCAACCCTCCTTCCCTAGCTGTTACCCTTCCTTCCCCACCGTTCCTTCCCTAGCTATCACCCTTTCTTCCCTAACCCCTTCCTTCCTCCCCTACCCCCACCCTTCCTTCCTTAACCCCTACCCTTCCTTCCCTAGCCCCTACCCTTCCTTCTCTGGCCCACGCCTTATCTTCCCAACCCTTCCTTCCTTTACCTCCTCCCTTCCTTCCCTAAGCCCCTCCCTTCCTTCCCTAAGCCCCACCCTTTCCTTTTCTGGCTGCCGCCCTTCCTTCCCTAGCGTTCCTTCCCTAACCCCCACCCCTCCTCTCCTAGCCCCCAACCTTCCTTCCCTTACTCCCACCCTTTCTTCCCCAGCCCTCACGCTTGTTTCCCTAACCCCGACATCCCCACTTCCTTCCCTAGCCCCCACCCTTCCTTCTCAATCCCCACCCTTCCTCCCCTACCCCCTCCCTTCATTCCCCATACCCACCCTTTCTTTCCCAGCCTCACATTTGCTTCCCTAACCCCAGCACTTCCTTCCCTAGCCCCCCACCCTTCCTTCCCAACCACCACCCTTCCTTCCCTAGCCTCTACCCTTCCTTCTCTAGCCCACACCCTTCCTTCACTAACTTTCTTACTTCCGTAGCCCCCACCCTTCCTTCACTAACCCCACACCTGTCCTTCCTGACCCTTCCTTCCCCAGCTCCAACCCTTCCTTCCCTAACCCCCACCCTTGCTTCCTCAGCCCCCACCCTTCCTTCTGTAGCCTTCCTTCCCTAAACCCCACCCTTCCTCCCCTAGCCCCTATCGTTCCTTCCCTAACCCCCACCCTTTCTTCCCTAGCCCCCACCCTTGCTTCCCAAATCCCAACTCTTCCTTCCCCACCCTTCCTTCTCTAGTTCCCGCCCTTTTCCTTACCCCAACCCTTCCATGCCTAACCCGCCACCCTTCCTTCCCTAACCTCCCTCCCCCTAGCCCCCACCCTTCCTATCCTATCCTTCCTTCCCTAGTCTCCACCCTTCCCTCCCACCCTTCATTCCCTAGCCTCCACCTTTCCTTCCCCATCCTTCCTTCCCTAGCCACAAACCCTCTTTCCCTAAACCCCACCCTTCCTTCCCTAGCCCCACCCTTCCTTCCCTAGCCCCATGCTTCCTTCTTGACCTTCCCTTCCCTAGTCCCCACCCCTTCCTTCCCTAGCCTTTTTCCTTAGTTCCCACTCTTCCTTTCCCTTCCCTAGCCATCACCCCTCCATCCCTAACCCCCTCCCTTCCTCCCATATACTCAACCCTTCCTTCCCTAGCCCCTACCCTTCCTTCTCTAACCCCCACCCTTCCTTCTTCTCTAGCCCACACCCTTCTTTCACAAGCCTTCCTTCCCTAACCTCCACCCTTCCTTCCCTAACCTCCACCTTTCCTTCCCTAACCCCCCCCACCGTTCCTTCCCTAGCCTCCACCCTTCCTTCCCTAGCCTCCACCCTTCTTTCCCTAGCCCCCACTCGTCCTCTCTTAGCCCCCACCTTCCTTCCCTAACTCCCATCCTTCCCTCCCTAACCCCCACCCTTTCTTCCCTAGCCTCCTCCCTTCCTTCCCTAGCCTTCCTTCCCTTGCCCCCCCACCCGTCCTCCCTTAGCCCCCACCTTCCTTCCCTAACCCCCCCCACCCTTTCTACCCTAGCCCCCACGATTTTCTCCTAACCCCAACACTTCCACCCCCCTTCCTTCCCTAACCCCTACTTTTCCTCCCCTATCCCCAGCCTTCGCTCCCCAGCCCCCACCCTTTCTTTCCTAGCCCCCACCCTTGCTTCCCTAACCCCAACGCTTCCTTCCCCACTCTTCCTTCCCTTGCTCCCCCCCCCCCCCCCACCCCCACCCTTCCTTCCCTAAACCCGACCCTTCCTTCCCTGCAACCACCCTTCCTTCTCTAGCCCACACCCTTCCTTCACTAATCCCCACCCTTCCTTCCCTAACCCCACTTTTACTTCCCTAGCCAGCACCCTTCTTTCTGTAACCCACACCGGTCCTTCCCCACCCTTCCTTCCCTAATCCCACCCTTTTTTCCCTAACCTCCACAGTTGCTTCCTTAACCCCCACCCTTCGTCCCCTAGCCCCTACCCTTCCATACTTGACCCCCACCCTTTCTTCCCTAGCACCCACCCTTGCTTCCCTAACCCCAACACTTCCTTCCCTAACCTTCTCTAGCCCACACTTTTCCTCCCCTACCGCCACCTTCCTTCCCTAGCCCCCACCCTTTCATCCCTAGTCCCCACTCTTGCTTCCCTAACCCCAACACTTCTCTCGCCACCCTTCTTTCCCTAGCCCCCACCCTTCCTGGCCTAACCCCTACCCTCCCTTCCCTAGCCCCCATCCTTCTCTAGCCCACACCTTTCCTTCCCAATCCTTCCTTACCTAGTCCCCACCCTTCCTTCCCTAGCCACCACCTTTTTCTTCCCTAGCCTCCACCCTTCCTTCCCTAGCATTCCCTAACCACACAACCCTTCCTTCCCTAACCCCCACCATTCCTTCCCTAACCCCCACCCTTTCTTCCTAACCCCCACCCTTTCTTCTCTAGCCCCCCACCCTTGTTTCCCTAACACCAACACTTCCTCCCCCCTTTTCCTTCCCTAGCCACCACTCTTGCTTCCCTAACCCAAACATTTCCTTCCCCACCCTTCTTTCCCTAGCCTCCACCCTTCCATCCCTAACCCCCACCTTCCTTCCCTGGTCCACACCCTTCCTTATCCAGCCTCCACCCTTCTTTCCCCAGCCCCACCATTTCTTCCCTAGCTAACCCCAGCACTTCCTTCCTCACCCTTCCTTTCCTTCTCGAGCCCCCCCCACCCTTCCTTCCCTAACCCCCACACTTCCTTCCCTAGCCCCAACCGCTTTTTCTCAACTCTCACCCTTCCTTTCCTAACCCCCAACCCTTCCTTCCCTACTTTCCACCCTTCCTTCCCTAGCCTCCACCTTTCCTTCCAAAGCCTTCATTCCCAAGCTTCCACCCTTCCCTCCCTTGGCCACAAACCTTCTTTCCCTAAATCCCACCCTTCCTTCCATAACCCCCATGCTTCCTTCCCACCTTTTTCTTCCCTGGCCCCCACCCTTCCTTCCCTAGCCCTTTCTTCCCTCGTCCCAACCCTTCCTTCCCCACCCTTCCTTCCCTGCCCCCACCCTTCCTTCCCCACCCTTCCTTTCCTACCCCCCCCAACCCTTCCTTCCCAAACATCCAACCCTTCCTTCCCTAGCCACCACTCTTCCTTCCCTAGCCCTTTCTTCCCTAGTATCCACCCTTCCTTTCCTACCCTTCGTTCTAAGGCCTCCACTCTTCTTCCCTAACCCTTCCACTCTTTCCTTCCCACCCTTCCTCACCTAGCCCCCCACCCTTCCTTCCCTAACCTCCCCACCCTTCCTTCCCTACCCCCCCCCCTCCTTTTCCTTAGCCCTTCTTCCCTAGTCCCAACCCTTCCTTCCCCACCCTTCCTTCCCTACCCCCACCCTTCTTTCCCCCACCCCCCACACCTTTCCTCCCCACCCCTTCCTTCCCAACCCCCTACCCCCCCCCCCTTTCTTTCCTAGCCCCCACCCTTCCTTCCCTAACACCCAACCCTTCCTCCTAACCCTTCCCCTACCCTTCCTTCCCTACCCCCACCCACCCTTCCTTTCCCCACCCTTTCTTTCCTAGCCCCCATCCTTCCTTCCCTAACACCCACCCTTCCTTCCCCCCCACCCCTTCCCTACCCCCACCCTTCCTTCCCTTCTTTCCCCACCCTCCTTCCCTAACCCCCCACCCCCACCCTTTCCCTTTCCTACCCCTTCCTAGCCCCCTTCCTTCCCTAACACCCACCCTTCCTTCCCACCCTTCCTTCCCTACCCCCACCCCCTTCTTTCCCCCCCTTTCTTTCCTAGCCCCCATCCTTCCTTCCCTAACACCCAACCCTTCCTTCCCCACCCTTCCTTCCTTCCACCCTTCCCCACCCTTCTTTCCCCACCCCTTTCTTTCCTAGCCCCCATCCTTCTTTCCTTCCCTAACACCCAACCCTTCCCTAACCCCCCCCTTCCTTCCCTTCCTTCCCCCCCCTCCCTTTCCCCACCCTTTCTTTCCTAGCCCCCATCCTTCCTTCCCTAACACCCAACCCTCCTTCCCCACCCTTCCTTCCCTATCCCCACCCTTCCCCACCTTCTTTCCCCACCCTTCCTTCCCCTACCCCCCCCCCTTGCCTTCCCTTAACCCCCCCCTTCCCTCCCCCCACCACCCTTCCTTCTTCCCTCCCCCCCCTTCCCCACCCTTTCCCCACCCTTTCTTCCTAGCCCCCCCCTTCTTTCCCTACCCCCATCCTTCCTTCCCTAACCCCACCCTTCCTTTCCCACCCTCCCTTCCCTATCCCCACCCTTCTTTCCCCACCCTTTCTTTCCTAGCCCCCCCCCATCCTTCCTTCCCTAACCACCCAACCCTTCCTTCCCCACCCTTCCTTCCCTATCCCCACCCTTCTTTCCCCCACCCTTTCTTTCCTAGCCCCCATCCTTCCTTCCCTAACACCCCACCCTTCCTTCCCCTACCCTTCCTTCCCTATCCCCACCCTTCTTTCCCCACCCTTTCTTTCCTAGCCCTATCCTTCCTTCCCTAACACCCAACCCAACCCTTTTCTTCCCCCCCTTCCTTCCCTACACTTTCCCCACCCTTCTTTCCCCACCCTTTCTTTCCTAGCCCCCATCCTTCCTTCCCTAACACCCAACCCTTCCTTCCCCACCCTTCCTTCCCTATCCCCACCCTTCTTTCCCCACCCTTTTTTTCCTAGCCCCCATCCTTCCTTCCCTAACACCCCACCCTTCCTTCCCCACCCTTCCTTCCCTATCCCCACCCTTCTTTCCCCACCCTTTCTTTCCTACCCCCCCCTTCCTTCCTTCCCTAGCCCCATCTTTCTTTCCCTAGCCCCCACCCCTTTCCTTCCCTAGCCTGTCTTCCCTAGTATCTGCCCTTCCTTTCCGACCCTAACCCTTCATTCTAAGGCCTTCTTCCCCACCCTCTTCCTCTCAACCCTTCCTCACCTTGTCCCCACCATTCCTTCCCTACCCTCCACCCTTTCTTTCCCTATCCCCCACCCTTGATTCCCTAACCTCAACACTTCCTCCCTCCTTCCCCCTTTCCCCTTCCCTCCTCACACACCTTTTTTTCTTCCTTAACCCCCATCCTTCCTTGCCTACCCCATCCTTCCCTCCCCACCCGTAGCCCTTCTTTCCTAGCTACCAACCTTGCTTCCCTAACCCCAACATTTTTCCTTCCCCCACCCTTCCTTCCCGAGCCCACCCCCCCACCATCCTTCCCTAAACCCCACCTTCCTTCCAAAGCCCTCCACCCTTCCTTCCCTAATTCCCAACCATCCCCCTTCCCCCAGCCCCCACCCTTTCTTTTCCCTAGCCCCCACCCTTGCTTCCCTGACCCCCACACTTCCCCCTTCCCACCTTTCTTTCCCTAGCTCCCCCCTTGCTTCCCTAACCCCCACCCTTCCTTTTCCTAGCCCCCCACCCTTCTTTTCCTAACCCCCCCCCACCCCCTCCTGTTCCCTTCCCTTTACCCCCCACCATTCTTACCCCCCCCTTCCCCCCACCCTTCCTTCCCTAACCCCCCCCTTCCTTCCTTAGCCCCACCTTCCTTCCTAGCCCCCACCCTTCCTTCCTTCCCTACCCTCCTTCCCTTCCTTCCCCACCCTCCTTCCCTAGCCCTGAAGCTCCTTTCCTTAAACCCCACCCCCTTCCTTCACTAGCCTTTTTCCTTAGTTTCCACCACCCTTTCCTTCCCCACCCTTTCCCTTTTGCCTACCCCCACCCTTCTTTTCCTAATGCCCCCACCTTCCTTCCCTAGCCCCCCCTTCCTTCCAAAGCCCCTAGATTTTCCCTTCCCTAGTATCCACCCTTCCTTCCCCACCCTTCTTTCCCTAGCCCCACCCATTCCTTACCTAACCTCCCACCCTTTCTTTCCCTATCCTCCACCCTTGTTCCCTAACCTAACCTGAACACTTCCCCTCCCACCCTACCCCCCCCCTCCCCCTACCCTTCCTCCCCTAGCCCCACCCTCTTCTTCCCCCTAACCCCCAGCCTTCCCTCCCCCAACCCATGCCCTTCCTTCCCCCCACCCCCTACCCTTTTCTTCCCTATCCCTCCTTCCCCCTTTTCCCTAACCCTAACACTTCCTTCCCACCCTTCCTTCCCTAGCCCCCCCCTTCCTTCCTAACCCCCACCTTCCTTCCCTAGCCCTCCACCTTCCTTCTCTAGCCACCACCCTTCCTTACCAATCCCCCCCTCCCTTCTTCTTCCCTACCCCCCACCCTTTCTTTCCCTAGCCCCCACCCTTGCTTCCACCTATCCCCCAACACTTCCTTCCCCACCATTTCCTTCCCTTCCCTCCCCCCCCCCACTCTTTCCTTCCCTAGCCCCCACCCTTCCTTCCCTAGCTCCCATGCCCTTCCTTCCCTACCCTTTTCCCCCACCCTTTCCCTAACCCCCACCCCCACCTTCCCTAGCCCCCACCTTCCTTCTCTAGCCCTTCCTTCCCTAGTCCCCCACCCTTCCTTCCTTACCCACCTTTCCTCCCTAGCCACGAACCTTCCTTCCCTAACCCCAAACCCCACCTTCCTTCCCTTGCCCCCCCACCCTTCTTTCCCGACCTTTCCTTTCCTATCCCCACCCTTCCTTCCCTAGCCCCCCCCCTTTCCCCCTAGCCCCCACCCTTCTTCCTTCCCCCCCCACCCTTCCTTTCCTATCACCCACCCTTCCTTCCCTAGCCCCCACCCTTCCTTCCCTAGCCTCCACGCTTCCTTCCCAAGCCCCCACCCTACCTTCCCCCTCCTTCCCTTTCCTAGCCCTCACCATTCCTTCCCTAATCCCCAACCCTTTTCTTCCCTAGCCACCACCCTTCCTTCCCTAGCCTTCCTTCCCTAGTATCCACCCTTCCTTCCCCACCCTACCTTCGCTAGCCTCCACCCCCTTCCTTCCCTAGCCTTCCTTCCCTACTCTCCATCCTTCCTTCCCCACCCTTCCTTCCCTAGCCTCCACCCTTCCTTCCCTAGCCTCCACCCTTCCTTCCCTAGCCTTCCTTCCCTAGTCTCCATCCTTCCTTCCCCACCCTTCGTTCCTTAGCCTCCACCCTTCCCTCCCCACCCCTTCCTTCCCTATCCCCCCCCCCTCTTTCCCTAAACCCCTCCCTTCCCTAGCCCCCACCCTCCCTTTCCGACTCTCTTTCATCCGTAGCCCCCACCCTTCCTTCCCTAGCCTTTTCTTCCCTAGTCCCCCACACTTCTGTCCCCACCTTTCCTTCCCTAGCCCCCACCCTTCCTTCCCTACCCCCCCCCCCCCCCCACCATACCTTTCCTAGCCCCCACCCTTCCTTCCCCATCTGTACCTCGTTAGCCTTTTTTTTTTTTCCCAGTCCCCACCCTTTCTCCCCTAGCCCCCATCCTTAATTCCCAAGCCTTCCTTCCCTAGTCCCCATGCTTCCTTCCATAGCCTTCCTTCCCAAGTCCCCATCCTTCCTTCCCCACTAATCCTTCCCTAGTCCCCACGCTTCCTTCCCTAGCCTTCCTTGCCTAGTCCCCATCCTTCTTTCCCTAGTCCACACCCTTCCTTCCCTATCCCACATCCTCCCTTCTCTCTAGCCAACACCCTTCTATCCCCATCCTACCTTCCCTAACCCCCCATCCTTCCTCTCCTCCCCTCACCCTTCCCTCCCCAGAACCCCACCCTTTCTTCCCCAGACTGCACCCTTTCTTCCCTAACCCAAACACTTCCTTCCCGACCCTTCTTAGTCCCCACCCCTCCTTCCCTAACCCCGAACCCCTTCCTTCCCTAGTCCCCAACTTTCCTTCGCTAGTCTCCATCCTTCCTTTGCCACCCTTCCTTCCTTAGCCTCCACCCTTCCTTCCCCACCCTTCCTTACGTAGTCCCCACCCTTCTTTCCCTAAACCCCTCCCTTCCTTCCCCACGCTCCACCCTTCCTTGCATAGCCTTCCTTCCCTAGCCCCCACCCTTCCTTCCATAGCCTTTCTTCCCCAGTCCCCACCATTCCTTTCCCACCTTTCCATCCCTAACACCCCACCATGGCTTCCCTAGCCCCCACCCTTCCTTCCCTAGCCTTCCTTCCCTTGTCCCTCACCCTTCCTTCCCTAACCCCCACCCTTCCTTCGCTAAACCCCCCTACCCTTCTGTCACTAAACCTCACCCTTCCTTACTTAGTCCACATCCTTCATTCCCTAGCCCCCACTCCTCCTTCCCCACCCGTCCATCCCTAGCCCCCATCCATCTTCCCTAACCTTCTTTCCCTAACCCCCATCCTTCCTTTCCTAGCCCCCACCCTTCCTTGCCCACCTTTCCTTCCCTATCCCCCACCCTTCCTTCTCTAACCCCCACCCTTCCTCCCCTACCCGAACCCTTCCATCCCCAGCCCTCACCCTTTCTTCCCTAGCACCCACCCTTGCTTCCCTAACTCCCCCCCCTCCTTCCCCACCCTTCCTTCCCTAGCCCTCACCCTTCCTTCCCTAACCCCCACAATTCCTTCCCTAATCCCCAACTGTACCATACCTAGTCCCCACCCTTCCTTCCCCACCCTTCCTTACCTAGCCTTCCTTCCCTAGTCCCCCACCCCTCCTTCCCCTCCTTCACTAACCCCCACACCCTTCCATCCCTAGCCCCCACCCCTTCCTTTCCCAACCTTTCTTTTCTAGTCCCCATCCTTCCTTCCCTAGCCTTCCCCATCCTTCCTGCTCCACTCTTCCTTCCCTAGTCCCCATGCTTCTGTCCATAGCCTTCCTTCCCTAGTCCCCACCCTTCCTTTCTCCTCCCTCCCTTCCCTAGCCCCCCCACCCTTCCTTTCCTACCCTTCCTTCTCTAGTCCCCATCCTTCCTTAGCCTTTCTTCCCTAGTCCCCACCCTTCCTTCCCAAGTCACGACCCTTCCTTCCCCATTATTCCTTCCCCAGCCCCCACCCATCCTTCCCTAACCCCCCCCACACTTTCTTCCCCAGCCCCCACCCTTCCCTACCTAACCCCCACCGTACCTTCCCTAGCCTCCACACTTCCTTTTCCTTTTCCCACCCTTTCTTCCCTAGCCTTCCTTCCCTAGTCCCTGCCTTTCCTTCCCTACACACCCCACCCTTCCATCCCTAGTCACCACACTTCCTTTCCCACCCTTCTTTCCCTTGTACCCACCCTTCCTTTTCTAGCCTTCCTTCCCTAGTCCCGTCCTTCCTTCCCTTGTCCCCTTCCTTATCTAGCCTTCTTTCCCTAGTCCCCATCCTTCCTTCCCTAGCCTTCCTTCCCTAGTCCCCATCTGCCCTTCCCTAGCCTTCCTTCCCTAGTCCCCACTCTTCCCAAGCCCTTCTTTCTCTAGTCCCCATCCCTCCTTCCCTAGTCCTCATCCCTTTCTTCCCCACCCTTCCTTCCCTAGTTCCCATCCTTTCTTCCCCGCCCCTTCCTTCCGTAGTCCCCAATCCTTTCTTTTCCACCCTTCCTTCGCTAGTCCCCATCCTTCCTTCTCTAGTCTTCCTTCCCTAGTCCCCATCGTTCCTTCTCTAGTCCCACCCTTCCATCCCCGTCCTTCCTTACCTACCCCCCACACCCTTCCTTTCAAACCCTTCCTTCCCTAGTCCCCATTCTTCCTTCCCTAGTCTTCCTTCCATAATCCCCATCCTTCCCTCCCTACTCTACCTTCCCTATTCCCCATCATTTCTTCCTTGGCATACCTTCCCCAGTCCCAATCCTTCCTTCCTCATCCTTCCTTCTCTAGCCTACCTTCCCTAGTCCCCATCCTTCCTTCCCTAGCCTACCTTCCCTAGTCCCCACCCTTCCTTCCCCTAGCCTTTTTTTCCCAAGTCCCCATCCTTCCTTCCCCCTATACCATTCCTTTCCTAGTCTACCTTCCTTAGTCCCCACCCTTCCTTCCCTAGCCTACCTTCCCTAGTCCCCATCCTTCCTTCCCTAGCCTTTCCTTCCGTAGTCCCCATCCTTCCTTCCATAGCCTTCCTTCCAGCCTTTTTCCCAACACCCTTCCTTCCCTAGCCTACCTTCGCTAGTCCCCACCCTTCCTTCCCTGGCCTTCCTTCCGTAGTCCACACCCTTCCTTCCCTAGCCTACCTTCCCTAGTCCCCACTCTTCTTTCCGTAGCCTTCCTTCCATAGTCCACACCCTTCCATCCCTAGCCTTCCTTCCATAGTACCCACCCTTCCTTCTCTAGCCTTCCTTCCTTAGCCCCCATCCTTCCTTCCCCCCACCCTTCCTTCCCTAGCCCACACTCTTCCTTCCCTAGTCCCCACCCTTCCTTCCCTATCCTTCTTTCCCTAGTCCCCACCTTCCTTGCTTAGTTCCCACACTTCCTTCCCTAATCCCCACACTTCTTTCCCTAGTCCCCACCCTTCCATCCCCATCCTTCCTTCCCTAGTCCCCACCCTTCCTTCCTCAGCCCCTACCCTTCCTTCTCTAGCACACACTCTTCCTTTCCCCACCCTTCCTTCCCTTGCCCCCACCCTTCCTTCCCTAACCCCCACCCTTCCTTCCCAAGCCCCCTCCCTTCCTTCCCTAACCCCCACCGTTCCTTCCCTATCCCCATTCTTCTTTGCCTAATCCCCACCCTTTCTTCCCTAGCCATCCTTCCCTAACCCCCACCCTTCCTTCCGTATATCCCCCACCCTTCTTTGCCTAATCCCACCCTTTCTTCCCTACCCTTCCTTCTCTAACCCCCACTGTTCCTTCTCTAACCCCCACCATTCCTTCCCTAACCCCCACCGTTCCTTCTCTAACCCCCACCCTTTCTTCCCTAACTTCCACACTTCCTTCCATAACCCCCACTGTTCCTGCCCTATACCCCACCCTTCCTTGCCTAACCCCTGCCCATTTCTTCCCTAGCCTTCCTTCTCTACCCCCCCCCCTTCCTTCCCTAGTCCCCATCGTTCGTTCTCTAGTTCCCACCCTTCCATTTCCACCCTTCCTTACCAACCCCGTACCCTTCCTTCCCCACCGTTTCGTCACTAGTTCCCATCCATCCTTCCCTAGCCTTCCTTCCTTAGTCCCCATCCTTCCTTCCCCAGCCTCCACCTTTTCTTCCCTAGCCCCCACCCTTCATTCCCAAGCCTCCTTCCCTAATCCCCATCCTTCCTTCCAAAGCCTTTCTTCCGAAGTCCCCATCCTTCCCTCCATAGCCTACCTCCCCAGTCCCCATCCTTCCTTCCTTGGCCTATCTTCCCCAGTCCCAATCCTTCCTTCCCCATTAATCCTTCCCTAGTCCACATCCTTCCTTCCCTAATCCCCACCCTTCTTTCCCTAGTCTCCACTTTTCCATCCCCATCCTTCCTTCCCTAGTCCCCACCCTTCCTTCCTCAGCCCCTGCCCTTCCTTCTCTAGCACACTCTTCCTTCTCCCCCCTTCCTTCCCTTTCCCCCACCCTTCCTTCCCTAACCTCCACCCTTCCTTCCCTAAACCCCACCCTTCCTTCCCTATCCCCCACCCTTCCTTGCCTAACCCCTGCCCTTTCTTCCCTAGCCTCCTTCCCTAACCCCCACCGTTCTTTCCCTACCCCCCACCCTTCCTTGCCTAACCCCTACCCTTTCTTCCCTACCCTTCCTTCTCTAACTGTCAGCCTTCCTTCCCTAACGCCCACCGTTCCTTCTCTAACTCCACCCTTCCTTCCTTAATCCCCACCCTTCCTTCCCTAACCCCCACCCTTCCTTCCCTATCCCCAACCCTTCCTTGCATAACCCCTACCCTTTCTTCCCTAGCCTTCCTTCTCTAACCCCCCACCTTCACTAAGCCCCACCCTTCCTTCCCCACCCTTTCTTCCCTAACCCCACCCTTCCTCCCCCCCACCCTTCCTTCCCTAGTCCTCACCCTTCCTTCCTTAACCCCCAGCCTTCCTTCACTAACCCCCCACTCCTCCCCTTACCCCCACTCTTCCTTCCCTAACCCCCACCTTTACTTCCGAAACCCCCACCATTCCGTCCCTAACCCCACCCTCCCTTCCCTAACCCCTACTTTTCCTTCCCTAAACCCCACTCTTCCTCCCCTAGCCCCCACTCTTCCTTCCTAACCCCCACCCTTCACCCTTCCTTACCAAAAGAATACATTCCTGAGGAGCCAGTCATCCTTTCCTTTCGTCTCCCTCCCCTTCATGATTACTCTCTCTCTCTCTCTCTCTCTCTCTCTCTCTCTCTCTCTCTCTCTCTCTCTCTCTCTCTCTCTCTCTCTCTCTCTCTCTCTCTCTCTCGCTCACTCTGTCACACACACACACACACACACACACACACACACACACACACACGATCGCGCGCATACACACACACACACACACACACACACACACACACACACACACACACACACACACACACACACACACACACACACACACACACACACACACACATCCATCACACACACGCTCACGCGCTCGCACTCTCTCTCTCTCTCTCCTCTCTCTCTCTCTCTGTCACACACACACACACACACACACACACACACACGTACACACACAAACACACACACACACATCTTTGTCTTTAGCCCAGTCCACACTCCCCCCTCTCCTCCGTCCCCTCTCTCTCTCTCAAAGTATGTGTTCTTGTTGGACGTATTGCCTGAGATGATATCTATCTTACAACTGTACTTTTATTGTGCTGTCTCGTTCAGTATGTTTCTTACAGGTTGTTGTTTAGTTCATGGTCACTTTTTGGTTTCTCCCACCTAGAATACCTCAGAGACAAAGCGCACCACTTCTGTATTATCATTGTTGGTTTTGTTTGTTTGGCAGTGTTGTACAACTACTTTTCATGTCTGTATTTACATTTCCGGCTTTGCCGTCATGGCGGATGTACGTGTCCCTACACTTGCTTCGTTCCTTTTGAAAGGGCATGGCCTACCTGCACAGCACTGAGATCCACAGTCACGGCAACCTGAAGAGCACCAACTGCGTGGTGGACACAGCCGCTTTGTGGTCAAAATCACTGACTTTGGCCTCCACCACCTGCGACAGCTGTGTCAGGATGAGGCTGAGAAGGAGACTTTTGCCTGGTACCAGCGTAAGTCCCACCTCGTTCTATGGCTGTTAGTGGTGTCGGTGATGCTATGTGATGGTGATGATGATGATGAGAGGGCGACAGGGTATACACGTGGTGACAGTAATTATGCCGAAAAAGATTGTGATTGTGACAAAGATGTGACTGTGGTTGCGATGATGATGATGATGACAATCTGACGATTGAACAATGATGATGATGATCATTCAGCGATAGTCATAACATGATAACGTAAGTGTGGTCATGATGATTATGGCGATGAAGATGTGACGATGGAACGATGACAGTGATGATGAAAATTGTAATAGTAAAGCAGATATGACAAAGTCATTTTTGGTGATGAAAATGTGACGATTTCATGATGACGGCAACGGTGAATACCGTAATAACGTCAAAGCATCTAGATGCGATGATCAAATTGACGACGATGATCACAGAGACATGCTAATGGTAACAGTGAAGAATGGAATGGAGGTGAGTAGGAGGATGATGGAAATAATCGTGAAGACATAATGCTAATGGAGGTAAAAATGACCATAATAATGATCATATTTGTATAGGTGATTATGATGAAGATATGACGATGGTTAAAGCGGTGTAAGATAATGATGATCAAACGGATAATGTGATGGTGGTCGCGAAGCAGTTGATAGGGGTAGGGAGGAGGTAGAGAACGTTGATAGAGACATGGGGTGGTGCAGGTAAGGATGTTCTTTATGGTGATAGTAATCATGGTGGTGATGATCAATACCATGATGATGGTCATGGTGAAGTTAGTATGATAGGAGGCCTTTGCGATGCTCTGAACATTTCTGTTACATTCAGAATGATAAATGTTTCAACCCGTCATTGCTGTTTTTTTGTTTCTCATTGTGTGACTGCTATTTGTCCTCCTCATCACATCTCCTCATCTCATCACATCCTCATCTCATCACATCTCACAGCTACACTCTTTTTTTTTTTTTTTTTTTTAAGTGAAGAAGCTCCGTTGTGCTCTGCATGTGATGTACCCCTTGCAATAAAACATGTGCTTACAAATTAAATGTATATGTATATAATTATACTATACTATATATTATATTATGTATATATATATATATATATATATATATATATATATATATATACATAAATATTTATATATGTGTCTGTGTGTTTTGTGTGTGTGTGTGTACACACACACACACACACACACACACACACACACACACACACACACACACACTTTTTTCATCTAACCTGAGAGTTCATGGAAGAAAGGTTTTCAAGCGATTTTGGCATTGTTTTACAAATTGTAGTGTTATTGTTGTTGGTGTTCTAGACAACTGTGGAAGGAACTGACTTTGATGAGGTGACAGCACTGATGTGACCGCTCCTGGTCTGCTGGCCTATGAACAACATGACTCGGGCTGAAGTAAAATAAATGGGTCGGTCAGGAAGATTACCCAATGCAAAAAGAGGGGGGGGGGGGGGGGGGGGGGATTCTAACCAGCCTTGGTGGAAAAACAAAAATTAGCACGAAACCATTCAAGTTTGGTGCGGATCCTCTTTAAAAGATGGAGCCGGGATTCGTTTAGCGAGATTTTGTTCTGCGGGATCTTCCACTCAATATAATCACTGTGAAGTTCTGTTTGCGAACAGATAAAATCTGTGAAGTATATATTCTTCATGAAATATTAAAATTTTCCAGGGACGTAAACGTTAACACTCCGTGTTTTCTATGCCCAGTTAAACAAAAAACTCATTGGAAGTAGCTCATTCAGTCTGTGCCTTATGTTGTTGCCTATAGCAGAAAAAAATTCTTCTGCCACTTCCGTCCTACACTCACCCTCCTTTCCTTCCCACTCCAACCCCCCTCCCCTCTCTCTGTCTCTCTGTCTGTCTGTCTGTCTGTCTGTCTCTCTCTCTCTCTCTCTCTCTCTCTCTCTCTCTCTCTCTTTCTGTATATATATATACATATACATATATATATGTATATATATATATATATATTTACTGACTTCCATTAAAAAAAAAACGCGAAAATTTGAAAGGCTATTTTTCGGGTGAAAAGGGGTGAATATACAATATTGAACCATTGTGGCAAGTTGTTTGGGTCCAAGACTCACGTGCAGTAAAAAAAAAAAAATTGTGTAAGCAACACATCATTCCCGGCATTGGAGGGTCAACAAAAATGGCAAACTGGTTGCTGCATGTGAGGCACGTGCACACCATGCAGAGCAAAGTTAACCAGCGACAAGTACGCAGTCATGCAGCCTTTATGAAGCCGCGCTACAAGGTGCAGGTAACAACTTGCCGTCTGAGCGCTGTAGAGATGCCAAGACTACGAGCAGAGGAACACAATCGTGCCCTAGGCCATTTGGGAGGCTGGTGTGGATGCCAGGCAGGTCACCAACATCTTTAACGTCCACATCTCAACCATCTGTCGTCTGCAGCACCGCATGCGAGTCACTGGTACCACTGATGATCGTCCCTGGCCAGGCCGTCCTCAGGTCACCA
Organism: Conus betulinus; assembly: GCA_016801955.1. Lineage (NCBI taxonomy): Eukaryota > Metazoa > Mollusca > Gastropoda > Neogastropoda > Conidae > Conus > Conus betulinus. The sequence goes on from JADBJO010000378.1 coordinate 448,047, forward strand.
CACCAAGAGAGGATCGCCATCTTGTTCAAACCCATCTGCGCGGGACAGGCGGCAAACAGCTGCCAACACTGCTCGACAGGTGTCTGGGAATCTCCAGCAACGAATCAGCCTCAACACTGTGCGGCGGCGTCTTCAGGAGAACAGGGCTGGCATGTAGGAGTCCTCACAGAGGTAAAGTACTGACACCAAGACACCAGCAGGACAGGCTGCAGTGGGCACAAGCCCGAATCAACTGGCGCAGGCAGCAGTGGGGACACATACTGTTCTCAGATGAGAGCCGTTTTTTTGTATTGACATGGCTGACAGTCGTGTCAGAATATGGCGTCGACCTGGTGAACGCTATGCTGACTCCTGTGTGGTAGAGCGGAACCCCTGGGGAGGCCCGAACATTATGATATTGGGTGCAATTGGCATTAACCACGCCATAGGACCAGTCATCTTTCAGAACATTGGTCCTGGTCGCGGACAGGGTGTCAATGCACAGCGCTACATCAACCAGGTGCTCAGACCCCATGTCGTTCCTTTTTTTGTGCAACACCCACCCAAACTGGACATTCCAACAGGACAATGCAAGACCACACACCGCCAGGGCCACCCAGCATTTTCTTCAGCATAACAACGTCAATGTGCTGCCCTGGCCAGCCCTCATTCCCGATTTAAATCCAATAGAACATTTTTGGGATGAACTTGGCAGACGGTTGGACCTCCTGCGTCCACGACCAGCAACAGCGGCTCAACTTCACCAGGCCATCGTCCATGTGTGGGCTGGTGTGCCAAGGGGACGCATCAACCACCTGGTCCACTCAATGAGCCGCAGGTGTCAAGCAGTTGTCAACGCAAATGGTGGCCACACCTGGTATTAGGACTTCAAGCTGGTTTGTCACGTGATCTTGGATTTTCCACACAAAAGACATATTGCTGATGACATTTTCACACATTACCGGTGTAATGAATCAAATCACGTTGAATTCTCGCTTCCACTCTGTACAGGTGTGACCAATAAAATTCACCCCCAACCTTCAGCTTGTTTGTTTTCGCGTTTTTTTATGGAAGTCAGTATATATACTACTGGCAAAAAGTTAAGGGCCATTGCCAACGCTGTCTACCAGACCAAAACACTACAGCCAATGTTAAGAAGAATGGACGCAAAATCTTCCAAATTTATTCAAGAACAGATTCATTGGACCATTGCACGAAATCAACAAACGCAGACAGCGGGATGTAATGTCCAATCACCCTTCCTCAGGATCGTCACATAAGCCACAACTGAAAACTGTACCATTCAGTACCGAGTGTAGCCACCGTTTGCCGCCAGGCAAGTGGCACAACGTCGACGCATGGAGTCCACCAGGGTCTGAAGAGTGTCCCGCGATATGGCCTGCCACTCCTGCTGCAGAAAGAGAGTGAGCTGGGCCACGTCAACAGGCAGGGGGGTGGTTGTGGGCTACCCGCCGTCCAAGGACATCCCAGAGGTGCTCAGTTGGAGCCAGATCGGATGAGCGAGATGGCCACTGCATCCGGATGATCCCCCCTGCTGCTGCAGATGATCGTCCACGACACAGGCTGGTGTGGACGGGTGTTGTCTTGGAAAACGGCAGCGTTGCCCATGGCCTGAAGGGCAGGCTGGATCAGGGGCCTCACAATCTCGTCACGGTACCACACCCCTGTCAGCATGCCTTGAATGACGTACAGGGGAGTTCTGTCCTGACGACTGAAGCACCCCAGACCATCACAGAACCCCCTCTGTAACGATCCACCTCACCAACTGTGGCGTCAGCAAAACGTTCTCCTGGCCTTCGCCACACTCGAGTCCTGTCGTCACTGAATGCCAAGGTGAAGCGGGACTCATCTGTGAACAGCACTCGAGACCATTGCTGTCTCGTCCAGCGAACGTGATGTCGACACCTGTCTGCCCGTATTCTGCGGTGAGCTGGAGTAAGTGGTTCCTCGGACTGCTGGTCTCCAGGATGACAGCCCGAACTCGTGCTAATGGTTACAAACTGTCCTTCTACAGACATTGACATTTTCAGCCTGCAGGAGCTCTCGCCTAAAGGTGGATGAGGTGACAGTCCGATTGTGTAGGGCAGACAACAGGAGGAATAATCGGTCAGCATGTCTATCGGTACACTGAGGACGGCCTGATCGTGGCCGATCCTGCACGCTGCCAGTGGCCTGAAAACCTCTCTACAAGACGTTGGATGGTGGAATGGGACACGTTCAGACGCCTAGCCACCTCGCGGCCAGAAATCCCTTCGTCAATCAACGCTAAGGCACGTCCACGATCAGCAGGGTCCAGTCTTTGCCTTTGTGCATACTTTTTTGGACTGGCATAGACGACCGTTCTGTTTACAGATTTGTGGCCAACGGCGTCTGATCTGTGTTCATGAACGAGGTGCCATACACGTGCATCATGATTGACCACGAGCATTTCGCCCTTTTTTTTCCAAACTCATATGCTCCCACAGGCACCCGTTTTACCGGTTTTACGTGGTTTTCCGCACGTGCAGCTGCGCTCCACCTTGTACCGCAGTGGGTTTTTAGGTGTTGTGATCTGTTAAGGAACATCTGTTCAATATGTCTAACCAAGTTTGGGTCATTATGACTTCGTTTCAAGCCTATTATTTACACACTCAGACACTAACGTCAAAATGACAGGTGGCCCATAACTTTTTGCCAGTAGTATATATATATATATATATATATATATATATATATATATATATATATATATATATATATATATATCCCTTTATTGAGGGCCGGATGTAAAAAAGCTATTGTGTGTTTATTCCGCTTTTTCCCTCATTAAAAAAGATTCGTTCGTTAGTTCTGTCTTGGTTCGGTGTAAAGCAGGGAACGAAGCAGAAGAATGACGGGTTTAGGGAAGAAAACACGAGACTCACTGCCAGGAAGAATCTTTGGGCAGGAAGTAATCGACCTGGAAGGGAGGTCGAAGAGGAATAACATCATAATCCACAGTATTTCTTGTAAGGACAATGAGTCCTGGCAACAATGTGAAGCGTTGTACATGATATGGTTATGGATGACCTGGAACTTTCGGACAATATTCTTTTCGACTGTGTGCATCGCCAGAACTCAAAGTCGAACTCGCCAATAGTAGCAAGATGCACATTCCTTAAAGGTAAAGATAAGATTTTGCATGCAAAATAAAAACTGAAAGGAACTGAGTTATTTGTTGGTGAAGACTTTTCTTTTCAAGTTAGGGAGATCAGAAGAAAGCTCGTACCACACCTGAAATCCGCCAGATGACAGGGCATGAAAGTGTCCATGGTTTATGATCACCTTGTGATCAACAGCAAAAGGTTCTCTCTGGATGGCAGTGACAACCTGATAGAAATGAAATGGGATTCAGACCGGCCCGGTCAGTGGAAAATGCCCTGTTATCAGAGCAGGAGAGAGAGAGGTGCAGTGTAAGCCATCACCGCACCGAGTGCCTGTTCCAAATTTACGTGGGGTCATTTTAACTGGTGCAGTGAACGATGCTGACGTGAAGCAGATAGACGATGAAAATCTAGTGCATGTTGTCACTGCCATCGGTGTGGATGAAAACGTGTTAGCATACACCAACACAGTCAGCCAGTGTGTTAAATGTGGATTCTGTTTTTGACCGTTATGTTTTGAATGATGCCTCTTCGATCACACATTGTGATGTAACGTTATCTGATGTGAAACTTGATAAGCTCGAAACTCTGTGACGAAATTTAAAGAGAAAGAGAGTTTTAGAAGGAAAATGTGTGATCGTGAGTGGTGAGTGTGGTGGTGAAAGTATACACGTTGACGAAATAAACAACAGGGTGGAATGTGACAGTGTAGATGGGGGAAAGAAACAGTGGCGATGACTGTGTATTTTGGAATGGGATCAACAATGTTGATGACTGTGTAAATGAGAAAAGTGACAATGGTTATGTAATAGGCAATGAAACTTCCACGATTGTTGACTTTCTGATTATAAATGTGTCAAACATGAATAGAAAGTCTGCGTCAGTCTATTTCTATGACCAAAACTGATTTATCGATTGCTACTGTCCCGAAGACTAAAACTGATTCTGCGACTACGATTGAAACAAGACATGGCGGTGACTATATGACTAGATATGTAAATAAAACGAAAAGCACGACTGACTGCATGGATTGCACACACACCTCGTTCACATCGAGGGTAAACGATGATGATGTTGAAAATGTGTGTTGTCGTGTGCATGATGACAGTAGTTTGTCTAATGAGATAAAGAATTTTAGCCATGTTAGTCAAAATACATGTGGTATAAAAAGAATGAACGCATTTGTGAATAGTGCATCATTTCTTCATTGGAATGTATGTGTATTATTTAAAGAATTAGATGTTAGTGATTTTGTCCAGTTTTTATTTCTTCTTTGATTTTTTTTTTGCTTGGTGGACGTTTGCAGTATCGTTTCAGTCAAACCTTCTTCCAGACTATGAATTATTTGTAAAATCAGCTGTAAAATTTACAAGACAAGGACGAGCGTCGGGAAGATTTGTTTGTATGGCACGTAAAAATCTTGTCCCTTATGTGCACCGGGTGGATCGTGACAATCTGTACACAATGTTATTTACATTGATAAAAGTGTTTTTGCTCTGTTAAGACCGTCTTACTTGTGTGTACATATGTACCTCCAGAAAATGCATCTTTTTACACACTGAACGGCTTCGATAATGGTAATTGAAATGTTGGAAGAATGAATTGTAAACAAGTTGTTGTCCTTCGATGATACTGAGCTACTCTTTTGTGGTGATATGAATGCTAGAACTTCGAATATTTCTCCAGGTATTGTAGAAGATCATGATCTTTACACTAATTTCAAGACGGTAAACAGCAAATACAATAGAGGTTCACGAGAAAAGGTATTAAATGTATATGTGAAAAAACTTCTTCGCATGTGCACTGAACAAGGATTGACAATTATGAATGGAGTATGTAATGGCGATCTCGAAGGCCGTTTTACCTACATTTCGGATGTGGGGAGCATTGTGAATGATTATTTTCTAGTGTCTGCAGATTTTTTAAACCCATGTACCAATAAAAAGATGACTCTTAATGTGATGGAAAGATATGATTCTGATAACTCACACCTGGCATTGCGCATTGAAATGCCAAATGAACGTCACATACCAATTTTGTCCCTAATGTAAACGATAATCAGTATATTGTTAAATATTGCTGGAATCAAGGCTCAGTCAACAATTTTCTTTATGCATGAATTCATGAAATATTCTAGAAAAGTCAAATGCCGCTGAAAATCTTATTTCTGTGGACGTTAACGAAGCTCTTAACTTGTTTAATACAACTATGTAAGACCAAGCTGAAACTATGAAGAAAACTACCTACAGATAAGAAATTTATACAGAACTGGTTTGATCTAGAATGCAGAATAGCAAAACGTAAACTACGTAGATTATTCAGAATTTTTTTTTCTGAAAACAGTGGATTGAAATGATAGAATATTGTCCTGTTTAGCAAGAAAGGAATATAAACATTTCGATAAAAGAAAACAGAAATAACACAACGATCTCCTACTGAACGATCTTTTGTCATTGGTTATCATCAGTTATTTTGGAAAACTATACACAAGATTTCCAAAAAGAAACTACAACCCGCAAATATTCCAGTGCAGGACTGGTTCTTACATTTTTAAAAAATCTTTTGAGTAAGGATGTTCAAGAATCCACTGAGATTGACAATGCTATAAATAATGAAGAAATACTTTTGACAGACCAGTATGTAGTGAGGAAATATTATCAGCTATGAAGAAATTGAAGAATGGTATAACTGCCGGCCATGATGGCATCATTGGAAAGGTTTTATAACAGAATTCTGGTACGTCTGTTTAACGATTTTTAGTTAATTGTTTAATTATCTATTTAAAACCGGGGTTTATCCAGAAGATTGGAGAGAATTCATAATATTACTTTTGTTAAGAAGGGAGAGATAAACGTTGCAAATAATTATATAGGTAATTCTTTGTGTAATGTATGTAGCAAATTCTATAGTTCTGTTGTTAATGATAGACTATATAAAGGGATATCTCAGAATAACATAACAGGAGAACATCAAACAGGATTACAAAAAAAAAGTTTGTTCTGCAACTGATCACATGTTTAGTCAATAAGCTACAATTAAAACCAGTTTGTAAATAACAAGAAGTCGTACGTGTTTTTTGTGGATTTCAAGAAAGCTTTCGATTTTACGGAAACTGCTGCGGCCTATTTGTTTGAAAAATGGTATTAAAGGTAAATGGTATCATTGCGTGAAAGGTATGTGTAAGGTGGTGAAAGCAAGAATTAGAGTAGGAACAAAATTAGCAGATTTTGTCAAGTGTACGAGAGGGGTCAAGCAAGTGTATGTATGTCGTAATGTTTTTTTTCTGTTCATAAACGAATTAGGTTTGGAGATTATTCAAAATGGTACTTTTGATCTTTTCGAACTGTTCGTCTTACTTTCTGCTGATGACATTATTTCATTAAAATGTTTATTGTCTACGACTGTTGTTGGTCTCAAAGAAAACTGAACAGCTTGTATTCAGCTGCTTCTAAATTGGAATTAGAAGTTAATATGAATAAGGCCGATATCATTGTGTTCGTAAAGGTGGATAGTTGGCGCTAATGAGAGATGGGTCAATGGTGGTGAAACACATCGTTGTAGTGATGCATAAGTATGTTGGATTTTATTTCACTACCAGATTAAGTTTCACTTTTGGATGTCAAGATATAGTAAACATGGCAAAGAGAGCACTCACAGCAATACTGCATATTTCATATAAATTGAATAGTAGCGCATTTTCTTCTCTTTTTTTTTTCAAAATTATTTGAGTCTCAGGTGCAGCTAATGTTACAGTATGGAGCAGAAATCTGGGCTTTTGAGAAACGTATAGAGAGAATGTTTGTTTGTCTATACTGAAAGATTTTTGAATGCAGACAATTGAACACCAAATGATTTAGTTTATGGTGAACTTGGAAGGTATCCGATTTATGTTAATTTTTTTTTTTTAATGTATTAAGTATTGGTTGAAAATAAACAGAATGGGGGAAATCAAGATACCACTTAGACGTTGCGAGATTTAGATTGTATTGGTAAGAAGACATGGAAAATGTTCGTCAGTGCTTGAATTCATATGGCTTTGCATATGTTTGGGACAACCAGGGCGTGGAAAGCATATCGGGATTTTTTTTAATGTTTTTAAACAAAGTATGGTTGATTGCAGGTGGTAAGACTGGCATGACCGTGTCAACAGCAGTGAAAGATTTGCACCATACATATTGTTTAAAACAACGGATATGATGAGCCATATGTCAAATTGAATATGGACAGGTGCATTAAGAGTGCATTGACTAAGTTTAGATCTGGTGTTTCTGACAAAGCTTGCCATTGGTTTAAATATAGTGCTTGAACGAAAAGAGACTGATATGCCTCTTATGTTGTCACGTCAAGGCAGATGAAAGGCATCTTTTATTTTGCTGTCCTGCTGTCAGTTACCTTAGGGTAAAATTTAGTCAGTATTGTTTTGATCTTTGTGTTTTTAGAGTCAACTTACAACAAGAAATAAGCGTGTCCTCTTTGATCTTGATATGTACGTATATAAAGCACAAAAGCGAATAGGAACAGTATATTCATAATAGTTTTGTACAGTATATATATGTAACTGCTTTTTTACATTTCTTCCAGTCAGAAAATCCTTCTGTATTCGTGTATCGCGGGTGTCAACCCATAAGTATGGGCCATGGCCTTATTCTGAATGTCATTCGTATTCGTACTCTCTCTCTCTCTCTCTCTCTCTCTCTCTCTCTCTGTCTCTCTCACTCTCTCTCTCTCTCTCTCTCTCTCTCTCTCACACACACACACACACACACACACACACACACACACACACACACACACACACACACACACTCCCACAACTCCCATTTCTGCTCATGCTGTCGACGACCTTGCAAGCTGTTTGTTAGTGCGTTGACCTGTGTTCGTTTGATGCTGTCAAAATGACAAACGCGGTGATTGCCACGCCCATGGCATGACGACAGTGATGCTAGTAGCGACAGCCTTTACCTTTGATTACCGCTATATCCACGATTTTTAGAAGGTAGTTGGCTTTGTTTGAAAAAAAAATCGCTGTTGAATGTCTCTATGTTCCTTTTTTCTCTCTGTCTGTCGTCTGTGTCTGTCTGTCTGTCTGTCTCTCTCTCTCTCTCCTCTCTCTCTCTCTCTCTCTCTCTCTCTCTCTCTCTCTCTCTCTCTCTCTCTCTCTCTCTGTGAGTGTGTGTGTGTGTGTGTGTGTGTGTGTGTGTGTGTGTGACACGTTTTGCATTCACGCACACTCGAGCAACTGCACTGTCGTACTCGCAGTCTCTCTCTCTCTCTCTCTCTCTCTCTCTCTCTCTCTCTCTGACAAACTGATTCACACACATTGTGTGCGTGCGCGCGCACGCACGCACGCATGCACGCACACACACGCACACACACACACACACACACACACCACACACACACACACACACACGCTAAATACAACAATCATATCCTTTCTTCATTAAATGATGACGATGAGGTAAAGAAGAAGGAAGAGGTGGAGGAGGACGGCCACAAACACTTCTGAGGATAAAGGAAAAGAGGGTGAAGTGATAGATCATAATTATCATGGTGATTAGAACTCCAACGGCAAATCAAAAGCACACTTGCAAACGATGCATAAAATACCTAAAAACAAAACGAAACACCGAACTTGATATCTTTACGGTGTGTTAATAATGAAAACGACGACGACGAAGATAACGACAGTAAAAGCTAACGATGATTACAGGTCAATCAAAAGAAAAAAAAAAAAAGTAAGACCTTCATTTTTACAGGCAAACTGTGGACGGCGCCTGAACTGCTGCGGATGACGTCACGTCCGCCGGAAGGCACACCTAAGGGTGACGTGTACAGCTTCGGAATCATTTGCCAAGAGATTGTCTACCGCAACGGGGTATTCCACATTCAGAATGTGGACTACACGCCGCAAGGTAAGTTACTGTGGGGAGAGAAGGGTGGGAGGGTGGGTGGGTGGATAGTAGGAAACGGGGGACTCTTGAGTTCAGTTGAATTTGTTTTTTCCAGAGTCTGCTGCCTTTTGTGAAGAACGGTTTCTCTGGCATTTCTTAAACTATGAGGATAGAGGATAAGGGAAGGAATTTGGACATGGAAGTTCTTTTTGTATTTGACTATTTCTCTTAGTTTCTCTCTTTCCGTCTCTTTTATCCGGCGAGTGTGTGTTTGTGCTCTGTTTGTGTGTGTGTGTGTGTGTGTGTGTGTGTGTGTGTGTGTGAGTGTGTGCGTGTTTGTGTCTCTATGTGTGCGTGTGAGCGCACTTGCGTGCGTACAAGTGTGTGTGTGTGTGTGTGTGTGTGTGTGTGCGCTCGTGGACATATTCCTGATGTGCCATTCCCCCCCCCCCCCCCCCCCCCCCCCCCCCCCCTCCCCCCCCCTTCGGACTTCCTGGAGTTCTTTGTTTCTTTACTTTTTTATTCCTGAGTTCTGGTTGCTGCTCTCGTTCTGTGGGAGAGAAGTCAAGCTGCTTCATTGTTGCATTCTTCAGTCCTGAAGCCACACGGGGAGTGGCTTTTCAGGCTGTATTTTCATTTTCCTATCCTTGTCTTTTTTTTCCCTTCTTTTCTTTTCTTTTTCTTTGTCTGTTCTTTTTTTTTTTCTTATCCATACTTGTATTGAGTTCTTGAGGCTTCTTTTCCGTTTCTTTGGCTTCTTCTGACTTCTTCTTCTTCTTCTTCTTCTTCTTCTTCTTCTTCTTCTTTCTTCTTCTTCTTCTTCTTCTTCTTCTTCTTTTCCTTCTGCTTTTTCCTCTTTTTGTGTACTCCCAGTTCTTATAGAACGGGGAGTACTTTAGATTGGGAACGAAGAAATGCTGCCTGTGTGTCTGTCCGTCCGTCCGTGGTCAAAATGTGTTCCACTCGCTCCAGACAAAACTACTGGGCTGATCTTTCTGAAAATTTGTAGGTATGTTCATTATGGGTCAAGGATGATGCCCGATGTTTTACTTTACCGTTATAGGCCTTTGTACCGACCTGTAACGGTTTTCCTTCTTTATTGAATATCTCAGAAAGTACTTGGCCTATCTTTGTAAAAATTAGCAGGTATGTTCATTATGGGCTACGGATGATGCTCGATTTTTTAGTTTACCCCGTTATAGCCGTTACTAACGGCTGTAACGACTTGTAATGGTTTTCTTCTTTATGGAATATCTCAGAAAGTACTTGGCCGATCATTGTGAAAATTAGCAGGTGTGTTCATTATGGGTCACGAATCATGCCCAATGTTTTTAGTTTACCGTTATATCCGTTACTAACGGCTGTAACGGCCTGTAACGGATTTTCTTCTTTATGGCATATCTCCGAAAGTACTTAGACGATCTTTTGTGAAAATTAGCAGGTATGTTCCTTTTTGTTTCACACGGATGATGCCTGATGTTTTAGTTTACCCCCGTTATAACCGTTACTAACGTCTGTAACGGCCTGTAACGTTTTCCTTCTTTATGGAATATCTCAGTTAGTACTTGGCCGATCTTTCTGAAAAATTGTAGGTATGTTCATTATGGGTCACGAATAATGCCCAATGTTTTAGGTTACCGTTATAGCCGTTACTAACGGCTATGACGGCCTGTAACGGTTTTTTTCTTCTTCGTGGAATATCTGAGAAAGTACTTGGCCGATCTTTGTGAAAAATAGCAGGTATGTTTATTATGGGTCACAGATAATGCCCGATGTTTTAGTTTATCCCGTTATAGCCGTTACTAATGGCTGTAACGGCCTGTAACGTTTTTCTTCTTTGGAATATCTCAGAAAGTACTTAGCCGATCTTTCTGAAAATTTGTAGGTATGTTCATTATGGGTCACGAATAATGCCCGATGTTTTTTAGTTTACCGTATAGCCGTTACTAGTGGCTAAAGCGGCCTGTCACGGTTTTTCTTCTTCATGGAATATCTGAGAAAGTATTTGGCAGATCTTTGTGAAAATTAGCAGGTATGTTCATTATGGGTCACGAATAATGCCCGATGTTTTAGTTTACCGTTTAGCCGTTACTAACGGCTGTAACGGCCTGTAACGGATTTTTTTTCCCTATGGAATATCTCCGAAAGTACTTGGCCGATCTTTGTGAAAATTAGCAGGTATGTTCATTATGGTCACGGATGATGCCTGATGTTTTACTTTACCCCGTTATAACCGTTACTAGCGGCTGCAACGGCCTTGAACGGTTTTTCCTTATTTATGGAATATCTCCGAAAGTACTTGGCCGATCTTTGTGAATATTAGCATGTATGTTCATTATGGGTCACGGATGATGCCCGATGCTTAAGTTTACCGTTATAACCGTTACAAACGGTTGTAGCGGCCTGTAACGGTTTTTTTCTTCTTTATGAATATCCCCAAAAGTACTTGGCCGATCTTTGTGAAAATTAGCAGGTATGTTCATTATGGGTCACGGATCATGCCCGATGTTTTAGTGTACCGTTATAGCCGTTATTAAAGGCTGTAACGGCCCTGTAACGGTTTTTCTTCTTTATGGAATATCTCAGAAAGTACTTTGGCCGATCTTTGTGAAAATTAGCAGGTACGTTCATTATGGGTCACGGATGATGACCGATGTTTTAGTTTTACCGATGTTTTACCGTTATGGCCGTTAGTAACTGCTATAACAACCCATACGGTTTTTTTTTATGGAATAGCTCAGAAAGTACTTGCTGATCTTTCTGAAAATTTGTAGGTATTATGGGGCACAGATGATGCCCGATGTTTTATTTTTACCTTTATAGCCGTTACTAACGGTTTTCCTTCTTCATGTAATATATCAGAAAGTACGTGGCCGATATTTCTGAAATTTGTAGTATGTTCATTATGGGTCATGGATGATGCCCGATGTTCAAGTTTACCGTTATAGCCGTTACTAACGGCCCATCATGTTTTTTCTTCTTCATGGAAAATCTCAGAGTGTCCTTGGCGGATCTTTCTGAAAATTTGTAAGTATGTTCATTATAGGTCACAGACGATGGCGGATGTTTACCAGAATAGCCATTACTAACAGTTAGACCAGCCCAAGACAATGTGTTATTTTACTGTTATGGCTGTTACTAACGGTCATAACGACCAATAACTGTGTTTTCCTTCTTTATGGAATATCTCAGAAAGTAATTGGCCGATCTCTCTGAAAATTTGTAGGCATGTTCAATATGGGTCACGGATCGTGCTCAGTGTGTTATTTTACCGTTGTAGCCGTTACTACAGCTATAAGGACCCGTAACGGTTTTTCTTTTTTATGGAATATCTTAGAAAATACTAGGCCGATCTTTCTGAAAGTTGTAAGAATGCTCCTTTTGGGGTCACGGATCATGTCCGATGTATTAGTTTACCGTTATAGCCGTTATTAATGGCCCATGATGGTTTTCCTTCTTTATGTAATATTTCTGGGCCACGGATGATGCCCGCTGTGTTTATTTAAACTGTTATTAACCCCTGTAACAGCCCATTGTGGTTTTTCTTATTTATGGAATATCTTAGAAAGTACTTGGTCGACCTTTCTGAAAAGTTGAAGGTATGTTCACTATGGGTCACGGATCATGCCCGATGTGTTTATTTTACCGTTATAGCCGTTACTAACAGCTATAATGGTCCATAACGGTTTTTTTGTTTTTTATGGAATATTTTCTGAAAAAACTTGGCCGATCTTTCTGAAAATTAGCAGGTATGTTCATTATGGGTCACGGATCATGCCAAATTTTTTTTTTTTTTTTTTAACCGTTACAGCCGTTACTAATGGCTATAACGGCCCATAACAGGTTTTCTTCTTTGTGGAATATTTTCGAAAGTACTTGGCCGATCTTTCTGAAAAGTTGTAGGTGTGTTCATTATGGGTCACGGATCATGCCCGATGTTTTATTTTACCATTATAACCGTTACTAGGTTATAACGGCCCATAACTATTTTTCTTTTTTATGGAATATCTCAGAAAGTAATTGGCTGATCTTTCTGAAAATTTATAGGCATGCTCCTTATGGGTCAAGAATCATGCCCGATGTTTTTTTACCGTTATAGCCGTTACTAACGGCTGTAACGGCCTGTAACGGTTTTTTCTTCTTTATGGAATATCTCTGAAAGTACTTAGCCGATCTTTGTGGGAGCCGGAATAGCTCAGTTGGTAGAGCGCCTGACTCGCAATCTTGGTGATCCTGGGGTTGCAGGTTCGAACCTCCGCCGGGCGTTTCGGTACAGGGGGATATTTCCCTCGGAGTTAACTTTGGCCCGGTGTTTTATTTTACCGTTATAACTTTTACTAATGGTCCATAATGGTTTTCTTCTTGATGGAAAATCTCAGAAAGTTCTTCGCCGATTTTTCTTAAAATTTGTAAGTATGTTCATTATAGGTCACAGATGATGGCTGATGTTTACCAGAATAGCCATTACCAACGGGTTACACGAGCCCAAGACGGTTTTTCCTCTTTATGGAATATATCACGGGTATTCAGGAGAAACTGGGAGTACGTTTATATGCTTTGCATCTTGTTTCTTCTTTTTTTCGTCCTCTTCTTCTTCTTCTTCTTCTTCTTCTTCTTCTTCTTCTCTTCTTCTCTTCTTCTTCTTCTTCCTCTTCCTCCTCCTCCTCATCTTTTTTTCTTTTTTCTTCTTCTTCTTCTTCTTCTTCTTCTTTTTTTTCCTCTTCTTCTTTTTCATTGTTTGCTCACAATTTTTTTTTTTCGTTCCCCCCCCCCCGTCATCTTCATTTTTTTTTTCTTTGCTGATTTTTTTTTTTTACGATATTGAATGATCATTTTCTCGTCATCGTCGATGTCATTTTTTTGTCATTTATCGTCTTCCTATGTTCTTTATAATACAATTTCTTTATTTTTTATTTCTCTTGGGTATTTTTGTTCCTCTTCTTTTAATCTTCTTCTTCTTCTTCTTTTCTTCTTCTTCTTTTCTTCTTCTCTCCTCTTCCTCTCTCCTCTTCTTCCTTCTTCTTCTTCTTCTCCTCTTTCTTCTCCTCCTTCCCTCTCTCCTCTTGTTCCTCCTTCCTCCTTGTCTTCTCTTCCTTCTCCTCCTCCTTTCCTCCTTCTTCTGTCCTTCTCTTCTTCTTCTTCTTCTCTTTTCTTCTTCTTCTTCTTCTTCTTTCTATCAGCGAATACAAGAAAAAATAGGTTAGAGAAAGAACTTCACCCTTGGATTTAATTTATACACACACGCGCGTGCGCACACACAAACGCATACTCACACGTACGTACGCATGCATGCACGCGCGCGCTTGTGCAAACACACATACACGCACATCCACGCGCGGAGACGCGCACCCATGCACACATTCTCTCTCTCTCTCTCTCTCTCTCTCTCTCTCTCTCTCTCTCTCTCTCTCTCTCTCTCTCTCTCTCTCTCTCTCTCT
>JADBJO010000378.1:465000-482500 GCA_016801955.1 Conus betulinus
AGAAACAATCAGGTTTCGAAATACCGGTATCTGACCAGGAGTTATATGTTAGTGAGTTTTCCTCCCCATTGGAGAGTGTCTCCACCTTGGAGGCTATAAGCTTGCTGAAGACTCATTTGAGAAGCATTTATTATTCCCCACTCACCCTCCCAAGCACATACTGTATAGTTAGGCAGAATTAACTGCCACAACAGATATGAATGCTTATATCTCCCCCTGGTCCTTCACTCTAAGACATAAGAGCAAGTTTTGTTTTATAATTAAATATTTCTTGCAGTCTATGCAACACCAAGCTGCTCTGTAAGTTGCTGGAATGGTGCTCGGTTACTAATCCTTGGATTTATTAGTCAGTTATAATTTAGTCCCTTGCGGATTCATTCCCAGAACTGGCCCTCAGCACTTGTCTTAAGAGGTTATCTTTTTATATATTTTCTACTTTTCAATAGAAAATGTAGATTGTTTTGCTCTTTCATGATTTTCTTTTTTTCTTGGGTGGCACCTTTGCTTGGTTTTTTTGAAAACTCAACGAGCATACTGTGGTATTGCACACCACCTTTTTTCTGGGATAGCATTCTTCTTAAAACCGAAAAGGCACAGGAGTTAAGTTACCACTTTTCGCGGTCACTGAGGAGAAACAATCAGATTCGAAATACCGGTATCTGACCAGAAGTTATATGTTAGTGAGTTTCCTCCCCATTGGAGAGTGTCTCACCTTGGAGACTATAAGCTTGCTGAAGACTCATTTGAGAAGCATTTTATTCCCCCCCACTCCCTCCCAAGCACATACTGTTACTTAGGCAGAATTAACTGCCACAACAGATATGAATGCTTATCTCCCCCTATTTCTTCACTCTAAGATATAAGAGCAAGTTTTGTTTTATAATAAATATTTCTTGCAGTCTGTGCAACACCAAGCTGCTCTGTAAGTTGCTGGAATGGTGTGCTCGGTTACTTATCCTTGGAATTTATTAGTCAATTATACACGCGCGCGCGCGCGCGCGCGCGCGCCACACACACACACACACACACACACACACACACACACACACACACACACACACATTTATATAGATAGATAGATATGTATACACACACACACACACACACACACACACACACACATATATATATATATATATATATATATATATATATATATATATGAGAGAGAGAGAGAGAGAGAGAGAGAGAGAGAGAGAGATAATGGTTTTTAGTGTGTTTGCACTTGCAGAGTCCCATATAGTCGATGCATAATCAACTTAAGACTCAATATGAGCATGGAAAAAAAAGTTTTCGTGAATGAAAGTCAAGAAAGTGTTTGATTTTGGTGAGCTGATAAACTTTCTGGGAAAGCCTTTTGCACAGTAAAGTTATGTGGGGATTCCAACTGAGACTATTGTCAAATTATCAGTCCTAATACTTTATGATTAGTGACTTGTTCCATAAGTACATTATTGAGGTGTATTGGAGGGAAATCACTGGTGAGCTTTTGTCTTTTTTGTCTATTTGTAATGTACATCAGTTTAGTTTTTTGCGGATGAAGTGACATGTGATTTAGTTCGGTCCATTTTACAAGATCGTTTGTACTCTCTTGCAAATGTTTTGAGAGACTGGAAGGATCATTATGGCTGGTGTGAATTGTGGGTGTCATCTGCAAAGAGGTCGCATGTAGAGCTTACATGTAGGGGTAGGTCATTAATGTAGATTGAGAAGAGTAGCGGGCCTAAAATGGAGCCTTGTGGAACGCCATACTTAAGACTTGTTACAGAAGAGACAGTCGTCTCCAATAAGACGCATTGTTGTCGTTTTGTGTGAGAGAGAGAGAGAGAGAGAGAGATAATGTGCATACCTAGGGATGTGTAGAATATGGGATATATATATATATATATATATATCTATATCTAAGTATGCATGCATGGACGTGTGGTGCGTTTGTTTGTCATTAGTACGCCAAGCTGGACATATGCAAATTGAATGCTTGAATGTAAGTTCAAGATTATACCGATTACTTTAGGCCAGATTGTTTTCTGAGTGACACCATAGCAGTGGTCTGAGTCAACATTGAAAACGAGTCTAATGAACTTTAGGGGGAGTACTTCTGGGCCGGTCCCAGAAGAACCCCTCTTGCATATCTCCTTTGTTTTATGTGTTCATGGTTGTTATTTACTTGTTATAAACTCACACATGGACATTCTACCAGAATCAACATTGAAGTATAGTCTGAATCAACTTTAGGGAGAGTACTTCCCAGAAGTACACCCCCCCCACCCCCCACCCCTTGCATATCTCCTTTGTTAATGTGTTGAGGTTTGTTATTTACTGGTCATAAACTCACACAAGTACATTCTATCTGAGTCAACATTGAAAACAAGTCTGAATCAACTTTAGTGGGAGTACTTCTGGGCCGGTCCCAGAAGTACCCCCATTGCAATCCCCTTTTATATGTTCAGGGGTGTTATTTAAAGGTCATAAACTCATGCATGGACATTCTGTCTGAATCAACACTGAAAACGAGTCTGAATCCACTTTAGGGAGAGTACTTCTGGGCCATGTCCCATATTCTACACATCCCTAGGTATGCACATTATCTCCTTCGTTAATGTGCTTAGGATTTTTTATCTATTGGCCATAAACTGTACATAACATTCTGTCCGAATCATCTTTGGAACCTAGAATGAATCAACTTACCGGGGAGTCTTTCTGCCCCCACCCTCCCATGCATTTCTCGTTTATTAATGTGTTCACGATTGTTATTTACTGATCATTGTTCATACATGGGATATTCTATGTGAATCATTATTTAAAACTAGTCTAAATCAATTTGAGAGGTAATATTTCTGGGCTGGTCCCGGAAGTACGTCCTTTATTTATATGCGCGAGGTTGTTATATATTGGTCAAAAACACATACTTAAACGTTTTTTCAGTGGCAGAAATTGTTATCTTGATTTATTACTTTTTTCAGTGATTGTTTTTTAGACAATGAGTTGCGATGGGCGGAAGAGGAAGACGGACGGGAACTTGCTCTTTCGTGTTAATTTTTATACATATACATTGCTCGCTATATTTATAATATTCCTCATCTCCTGAAATGTGTAAGACTTTGCTCAGTTTACGAAATTGGCTGAAAATCTGCCAATTTTTGTGAAATAAACAAACCCTATGCATATTTCATGAAATGAGCAAAAGCAGCTTTTTTTTTTTTTTTTTTTTTTAGCAAATATGCGAAAAAAAAAACAAAATTTGAGAAAAACTATTTGAACTATGTGTGTGTGTGTGTGTGCACGCGCGCGTGTGTGTCCATGTGTGTGTGTGTATCGTGTGTGTGTGTGTGTGTGTGTGCATTCGAGCGTGCGTGCGTGTATGAGCGCGCGCACGCGCGTATGTGTACATGTATGTGTATATGCGCGTGCGCGCGCGCGCGTGCGCGTGTGTATGTGTGAGAGAGAGATATGTATGTGAGCCCATGTATGTGAGCCTGTGTGTGTGTGTGTGTGTGTGTGTGCGTGTGTGTGTGTGTGTGTGTGTGTGAGAAAATAATTAATTATCTTCTTGTCCTTTGATATCTATTCAGCCTCACTGCTGAAGCCTTTAAACTGACCGAGCTATCATCAAACGGAGAGCCAGCAACGTGCTAAAGACGCACCAGGCTTAAAAAATATGAAGAAAACGATATTCAAATTCTTAAAGACAACAGATCCAAAACGACTACACCTAGGGAGATGTACTACATAAGAAGTGAGTTCGGCCTTCAAGGTTTTTTTTTTTTTCGTTGCTGCGTGAATAGGCATCTTGGAGGAGAATTTCAGATCCCTCATTGATCCAATCGATGAAAGACTTAAAGATGGAAATAGTGAGGGACAAGGGGATGGCGAGGGACATAGTGATGGTGAGGGACATAGTGATGATACTACTACCACTACTTCTGCTGCTGCAGCAGCTACTACTACTACTACTACTACTACTACTACTACTACTAATAACAGCGGTAGCAGCAATGACAAGTGCAACAACAGTAGTGGTTGTAACAACGCCAATAATAACTTCAGCTGCGGCAGCAGTGACGGTAACAACAACAACAACATCGACAACAAAATCGAGTAATGTAGTGTGGTGCAGTGTAGTGCAGTGTAGCGCAGTGCACTGCAGTGCAGTGTAGTGTAGTGTAGCTCAGTGCAGTGTAGTGTAGTAAGTGCAGTGCTGTGTCATGTAGTGTAGTGTAGCACAGAGCAGTATAGCGCAGCGCAGTGTAGAGTAGTGGGGTGCAGTGTAGTGTGGTGTAGCGTAGCGTCGGGTCGGGTCGGGTTGGGTTGATTCAGACTACATTTCAGTGTTGATTCAGATAGAATGTCCATCTGAGAGTTTATGACCTTTAAATAATAACCCTAAACACATTAACAAAGGAGATATGCAAGGAGGGTACTTCTGGGACTGGCCAAGAAGTACTCCCTCTAAAGTGGATTCAGACTATATTTCTATGTTGATTCAAATAGAATGTCCATGTATGAGTTTATGACCAGTAAATAACAACCCTGAACACATTAATAAAGGAGATATGCAATGGGGGTACTTCTGGGACCGGCCCAGAAGTAAAGTGGATTCAGACTAAAGTTGATTCAGAC
Source organism: Conus betulinus (assembly GCA_016801955.1). NCBI lineage: Eukaryota > Metazoa > Mollusca > Gastropoda > Neogastropoda > Conidae > Conus > Conus betulinus. The sequence continues at coordinate 469,621 of JADBJO010000378.1, forward strand.
TAGTAAATAACAACCCTGAACACATTTAATAAAGGAGATATGCAATGGGGGTACTTCTGGGACCGGCCCAATGACTACATTTCAATGTTTTGTTCATCAACATGTTGTGTTATTGAAAAAGTATAGTTAGACTTAGCAACATTAAACATAGTGCAATGGTGTAAAAGTTATAACAAACTTAATACGCACAAAATTACAATCAATGGCATTAATGTTGCTAATTTTCCAGAGGATGCAAACATTCAAGATGAATGAAGGGAGAGAACTTTTCCCCTTATTTTACAAATAGTTTGAATGGGAAGAAGAAAGAAAATGGAGTAAAACAAATAAATATATAAACAAACAGTAGCAGTACTATATCACACACACACACACACACACACACACACACACACACACACACACACACACACACACACACACACACACATTTCCTGTTTGAGGCACAGGTATTTTGACATTAAGTTTAGATACAAGGTTTTCATATGGGTACCAAGCTTGCTTAAACTTGTCAAGTTTGCCAATAGTAACATACCGGTATCTTTCTAAACCATACCTGTCTTTCAAAAAGCAAGGAATACATTTACAAGTGGAATTGTCTTTCTCCATTTACATTTGTAAATATATAGTTTTGCCAATAACATGATTAAATTCATTATTTGATCTGAAACAATGTGTCCTGCTCCAAACAAAACATATGTTTTGGAAAACCTTAAATTTGTACAACTAGTTACTTGGTGAACAATAATTCTCTGAAGACCCAGCCAGAAATCATTAGTAAAGGGGCAATTCCACAATAAATGTTCAATTGTTTCTTCTTCATTTTCACAAAAATCACAAATAGGGGAGTCGATGACTTGGCGTAAATGTAAGTACCGGTTAGTCGGTAAGATTCTATGTATAATGCGGGTCTGTAGCCATCTTAGCTGGGCATCTGAACTTGTGTACATGCACGTTTGGAAAATATTTTTCCAGTTTAAAAAAAAAAAATTGTCTATTCCACTTGGCTATACCTGTGGCGATATATTGCCCATCATTAAATACTTGTTGCACATATTTATTCCCTTTATAAATTAGTTTCCAAGTTAAATTCCCTTGCATCTTGTATCCTGCAATAGGCTGAACACCCTTCCTGATTGATAGTTTTTTTTATAGCTTGGATAATTCCATTATAAGTCAGAAAATCTGTTACAATGTCTGGATATTCACGTTGGAAGTGCTGATAACTGTAAAAGTTCCCTTCCTCATCTAGTAGTTGATAAATATAGTATATGTTTTTATCAAACCAGCTTTTCAAGAAGATAGTATGTCTAGCTCTCAATATGTCAATGTTATAGAATATAAACTCAAAGTTAAAATCATGGATATTTTGAGGAACATTTTTTTGACAGAACTTTTTATAGTGTTTCAGAACATCCTTCCAAAAGGGATTGTTCAGCCTGTGTAAAAGTATCTGAACATACTCACTTCCTACTTTATTTAACTTGTCTAAGTGTGGATACAGGTTGAATATATATGTGTCTGTAGGGTAGACTGAGAGAGAAAATAATTTTTCTCAACCACTTATTTTCAGCGTGCTCAAATATGAAAAAATATTCAACATCTTCAGTCCTCCAGACATATATTCACCACAAACAACTTTCTTACTTATTCTGCTTCTTTTTCCATCCCACAAAAAGTTAAATAAAAGGGAGTCAAGCTCTTGTAATAAGGCCTGGCAAGGGTCTGGTAGATTGAGAAATAAATATGTCAGTTTTGACATTGCTAAACATTTTATGACAGCAATTTTTCCAAAATGGAGTTAGCTGTCTTTTTGACCATTTATGTAAAATCCATCTAACTTCATCAAGTTTCCTTCAAAATTAATCTGCACAATGCGATCAATCTCAAGGGAGAACTTGATTCCTAATATTTTGAAAATTCCTGGATTCCAACAAAAATTTTGGTCTCGTAGATATCTTACTTGTGACTTTTTCCTACTACCAATCCATACTAACTGGGTTTTTTTTCACTGTTAATTTTCAAGCCAGAAAGTTGTGCAAAAAGATTAAGAATCCTGACGGCTTCTCGCAATGACTTTTCACTACCGTCAAGACAAAGAGTGGTATCGTCAGCAAACTGAGAAAGTAGGGCTTCAGTATTATTAATTTTAATACCTTTTATTCTATCATTTTTACGTATCATGATGGACATAACCTCTGCACAAATCAAATACAAATATGGAAACCATGGGTCACCCTGACGAACACCTCTGCACACATTGAACCATTCAGAGTAAAGGCCATTTACAGACACACAGGTGTTAATATTCTTATAAAAGGCACATACCCATCTTTGAATGTCTTGACCAAAATTAAAAACTTTCAATGCCTTTTGAATAAATGTCCATGAAACACTATCAAACGCTTTTTCAAAGTCTACTAAAAGTAGTAAACCAGGGATATTTTCAGCTTCCGTATGTACCAAAAGATCATATATAAGTCTAATGTTTTCTCCAATATATCTTCCTTTCATGAATCCTTTCTGATCAGGGTGGATTATTTTCGACAAAATTGTCTTAAGTCTGCTGGCCACACAAGCAGATGCTATTTTGTAAGAAGTATTGAGAAGCGATATTGGGCGCCAGTTTTTCAACAAATGTTTTGGTTTGTCTTCTTTTGGAATGCAAGTAATAACTCCTTGTCTCTGTGTCACTGACATCTGACCTATTAAGAAGCCATAGTTAATTGAACGGATTAGAAAAGTCCCAATATCTTGAAAAAAAAATTTGTAAAATTCTGCTGTGTAGCCATCGACCCAGGACTTTTATTATTTTTCATCTGTTGTAATACCTCACAAGCTTCTGCGTATGTTATAAGACCTTCAAGACTTTTTTTTTCATCCTGATCAAGTGTTGGAACCTCTTGAATTACAGTATTCAGGTCTATGTCAAGAATATCTTTCTCACTATATAGATTTTCATAGAATTGTTTTGTTTCTTTTAAAATTTTTTCTTGATCAAAGTTGTTTCCCCATTCTTTTTTTCCAAGGTGTGCATTGCCTTACTTGTATAATTTCGGTTTTCAAGACTACAAAAATATTTACTAACTTTTTTTCTCCATTCTGTATCCACTGAACTCTTGATCGAACTCTCATCCCTTGTAATTTCTTATCTCTTAGCTCCTGCAGTTTAAGTTTCGATTCTTCTAATATGGAGAGAGATTCTTCATCTACTGACTGCTCTAATTCTTTTATTTCTTTCAAAAGAGTGCACTCCAATTTTTCTTCCTCTTTTTTTTTTTGTGAACAGAGTAGGCAATAGTTTTTCCCCGAATTTCCAAGAGTAACATTTCAAAAAAGAGTTGGTCATTTATTGTGAAGGCAATGCACTCATTGGAAATACAGTGAATATTTTCAAAATCATATACTGGAACAGCATACTGTTTTTTAGTATTCAGTATCACTTGCTTTACAAGCTCTATGTAGTGTTTATCATTTAGCAAAGAATTATTAAATTTCCAATATTGTCTATTTTTTCCCTTGTTTTCATTGAACAGGATGGACACTGCCGAATGATCTGAGCGATAACTCGGCAAAATATCCATACCCTGACATCCTTTATCAATTCTTTAGAAATGAGAAAATAATCCAAACGACTCTGTTTAATGGAGTTAAATTTTCTCCAAGTATAGCCTGGTTTCTCTGGGTATGACTCTCGCCAGACATCAGCTAAGTCATGTTCATTCATTAAGTCCAGGATAACTCTTCTACTTCTAGGTCTACTTACACAACTGGAATAGTTTCGGGCGTCAATTCCTGAATTCAATACTACATTCCAGTCCCCACCTATAATCATATACTGATTATTAAATTGATGAATTATCTGGAACACGTTTGTAAAAAAAAAATCAGGATCATCGCCCAAACTTGGGCCATACACATTTGCCAGGGTTAATCTCTTATTCATTATTGTAACATCCATAACAATATAATGCCCCGCTGGATCCCTTTGCACCCTATGTACTTTGTATTCAAAGTTATTTCTAAACAGTATGGCAACTCCAGCTCTGTTAGTGTCTGCACCAGCAAGGAAACACTCATAACCCCAACAGGATCTTACAAATTTCTCAGATTGAAGTGGTTGGTGAGTCTCTTGAACGAGAAATATATTGCCCTTTTCTTGTTTCCTTAAATAATCAAATACATCTTTCCTCTTTGTACTGTTATTTAATCCATTACAGTTGTAGGTGTATATCTTCACAGTATTATTGGCCATTGTTGTTATCTAACACAGGGTAATCCAGAAACTTACTACCAGTAAATAAAATGTCAGTCGGCTGAAACCGACATGCAAATGAATATTTTATATTGGAAACTGACAGCAGATCGGACGGCACAGTTCCTTTTCTTGGCGCTAGCACCCAGTTTATCACCTCTGTTACACATCGAGTCAAAAGTAAAAAAAAAAAAAATACAGAAAGCTGGGCGCAAATTACATCGAAGTTGCCGCGCCGTTCGATTTTAGAATCCTGACCCCAACATCCATTCACTCCCAGAAAGTGAAGCGACAGCGAAAGGCAAGCAAGAGAACGAAGGAGGAAGCAGAGTAAAAGAGACTTCAGGTAGGGTTGACACACAGACGTACACCTTCCACGCACAAACACAAAAATTAACCAACAGACAAAAACATAAAAAAAAAAAAAACAAAGCCATGAATGGCAAAAAGGCATTTGCAACAATGGGCTACTAACCGCTACATTGTGGCGGAGCGAGGTCAAGTATGCCGGTACATAATCGAAGACACAAAACAACTGTGAACACACGCCAAGAGCTGGGCGCAACCATGTTGATACGTCACTCAGTGACATGCGCAAAGCAAAGGTCACATTGGGTCATTTTTAAGGGTCGATCTCACAAAGCGAGAAGTGTGTGTATACATACGTACAAGTGTCTGTGTAAGTATGTGTGTGTGTGTGTGTGTGTGTGTGTGTGTGTGTGTGTGTGTGTGTGTGTGTGTGTGTCAGTACGCGTGTTAATCTGACAGTAAATGGTTTCAGTCAGTCAGTGTGTGTGTGTGTGTGTGTGTGTGTGTGTGCGCGTGTGTGTGTGTGTGTGTGTGTGTGTGTGTGTGTGTGTGTGTGTGTGTGTGTGTGTGTGTGTGTGTGTGTGTGAGTGTGTGTGTGAGAGAGAGAGAGAGAGAGAGAGAGAGAGAGAGAGAGAGAGAGAGAGAGAGAGGAGAGAGACAGACAGACAGAGAGTAGTTAGAGCATTGGCATTACCATCGTCACCGAACAACTGTGTTGGTGACTAACTGAATAACAGTGATGACCCACGATTAGACTGACTGAAATTACAACATTATAACATAACCAGAACACCTATGGCTGTCTCACAGTTGTAAAAAATTGAGGTTCCTGTTAGATAATACAAAAGGGATGTACCTGTTACATAACAATTCATTGAGAAATAAAGAGGAGGGGGGGGGGGGGGTTGTTGTTGGCTGTAGAGCTGTCACTCAAGGCTGTACACATTACATCACAGGTCACATCATCAACAATAATTGTATGAGAGAGAGGAAGAGAAAGAGAGCAACAGAGAAAAACAAAACAAAAAAAAAATTGAAAAAAAAAAAAATTTTTCCTCAGTCAATCAATCAATCAGTTGTATGACACACCATAATCTGCATCTCGTTTGTAGATTTTTCCTTAGTTTTTTCTGGTGGAAGACTATGAGCATGAACAGATCAGAATGTCTTTTTTTTTTTTTTTTTTTTTTTTGGAAAAAAAAAAAAAAAAAAGTAAGCCTCAAGTAAGCAAGTAAAACAAAGTAAGCCTCATTCGACTGCTATAAGCAGCAAAGTTATTGTGAACCATAGACACCAGGGTCTGGACCGGGGTCTAGACAAGCATCTAGGAAGTCAGCAGTTTTAACAGAGTCCAATGAATTACTTCTCTCACGCTCATGTACATTTGGTCCTTGACTTTTATCCCTCACCTTATCAAGCATCTGGAGGATGGTAAGTTCCTGTGATCTCCGGTGGTTCTGTCTCTCTCTCCCTGTCCCAGCCAATGTCCCAGTCCTGGTTTGACTGCTCCCTGCTGTGACACTGTCCACCACTATACCGACCACACAGTCTGAAAAACTTTTCCCAGGCTGGATCAGTGAATGCCCAGCACCAGCACCAGCGTGTGCAATACCCCTAGTAGACATGGCACTGTCATTGGAGCTGTCTCTGGACCGGGCTGAAGTGGTGGCACCCCTCTGCTGCGGCTGGTCAGCACCCTTTCTGTTGTGGCTGGTCGGCACCCCTCTCCTGTGGCTGGTCTGCACTCTGTCGCAGCTGGTCTGCACTCCTTTGTTGCGGCTGGTCAGCACTCCTCTCCTGTGGCTGGCCAATACCCCTCTCCTGCGGCTGGTCGGCATTCCTCTACTGCGACTGGTCAGCACCCCTTCGCTGCGGCTGCGGTTAGCACCCCTTTGCTGCAGCTGGACAGCACCCCTCCACTGTGGCTGGTCAGCACCCCTTCGCTGCGGCTGGTCTGCACCCCTTCGCTGCGGCTGGTCTGCACCTCTTCGCTTTGGCTGGTCTGTATTCCCCTGCTGCTTCTGCGGTGGAGGTCTTCTGTCGAGCACCCTTGAAACTGCCACCGACACAGCGAGAAGCCCAGCGCTGTCTTCTTGCCTGTCGCCCCGGAGATCAGAGAGACTGTCATGTGGGTAATCTCACCTGATAGAGCCTTCATGAAGACCCTTCCATTCTTGGACCAGGCCTGATAATACACTTCCTTGTCATCCTTCACTGTGGTCAGCAAGGCGTGACCTCTAGGAGTCAGATCTCAACAATAACTACCCCTGTGCCACTCAGTCTTCGCCTTGCATAGATCACCTGATCTCGAATGCGCCTTGAGACAAATCTCACAATAATGCTTCTTGGAGAGTTTCTTGATTTTGTCTCAGTCCAAGACGGTGTGTACTGCTTCGATATCCTCTCTATTGATATCGATTTGGAGTTTGTTTTTAATCAAGTTCACAACTAAATTCTCTCACATTCCTCCCTAAAGTTGATACAGTCTGCATTTCAATGTTGATTGAAACAATATCCAGGTAAGTCTTCATAAACGAGAAACAGCATCCCTAAGCTCTTAAATACAGAAGATATGAAAGGGGCGTACTTTTAGGCCTGGTCCCAGAAAGACTCCCCACCTGCTACAGAAGTACTCCCCGGGAGTACTTCTGGGTCCGCTAAAAACGGCCTAGTTTACTCCCGGGAGTAAGTCTGGGCTGGGCCCAAAAGTACTCTCTCAGCTTCGGTTGGGGGTGGGGGTACATCTGTAGCCGCGCCGCGCGAAAGTTACTCCCAAGAGTACATCTCGGCTGGGCCCAGACGTACTCCCAAGAGTCATTCTGGTACCGGGGGGTTGGAGGGTCAGTTTGGACTGGTACCAAAATTATTCCCCTGTTTAAAGGAATCAGCGTCACAAGATAGTTACAGACAACAAACACTTATTTACAAAGTTGTCAACAGGGGGGAGTACTTCTGGGACCAAGGGGGGTACTGTCCCAGAAGTTCTCCGAGAGTCATTCTGACGCGGGCCCAGAAGTACTCTCGGGAGTACTTCTGGGCGGGGAGTACTTTTTGGGTGTTACAGGGAGAAGAGTACACCGGTCGTCTCCGTTAATGCAGCTTTCTTTTGTTTTTTGTTTGTTTTTTTTGTTTTTTTGTTGCGTTTATATGTAAATGCACAAGCATGTACGTACACAACACGTATCCATCCAAAAAAAGCGTTTACTGAAACACATTTCTCCTTTTCCGATGATTTCCTAAACCCTGACAGTTCCACGAAGAAATCTCAACACTGTCCGTATTCTTTTGTTATGTTTTTGCAATAAAGAATCTCCTACCGTAATTTCCCTACTGTTACGCAGGTTTTTTTTATATACTTTTGTTTCTGTTGCAGAATAGATTTATTGAATTGCTGCATACATATAAACCATCTTGAAGGGAGTCTTTTGCACAACACCTGAGCACTGCGAAGAAACACTGACAAAGAAAAAGTCCCAAGAACACTACTTAACTTAATCGTAAAAGAAAAGAAGTGAAAAGAATGAAACGAAAAAACGGGTAGTAAAAGGAGATAGTTTCTCTGATTCCCACTGGCGAGCAAGAAAAGCGGTACTTGTCAGTGAAAAACAAGAACAACAACTACGCCAGGAAACATTAACCATAACACAGTCATGTTCGGCACAAAACAGTGATCCTTCAGTACTGTCCTTCAGACCTGGGAAATTGAAAGAAACAACCATCGGCAGTCAGCTATCCAGCTTCCACAGAAAAACATTATACACTTGCCCAAACGACATGAAAAAATGTTATAAAATTATTTAAGAAGGTGAAGAGAAGAGAGGAAAGCAACCACAATGATTCAGTAAAGCTACGTTGCAGGAACAGACAAAACAAATTGTAAATTTGTAGCGCAGTAAAGAGTTCAAAAAAAACAGTCGTAACAATAATGATGATAGCAAAAGTAATAATACTGATAATGACAGTCACAGCAAACAGGTTGCAGGAACAGACAAAACAGATTGTAAATTTGTAGCGCAGTAAAGAGGTCAAAACAGTCATAACAATAATGATGATATCAAAGGAGTAATACTGATAATGACAGTCACAGCAAGGAAAAGAAGCCAAGGGAGGACGGAGAAGGGATGCAAAATCGTGCATCCACCCACCAACACCGGCCATATCTCCTGTTACTAAATCGCTTAGTTACAAGATAACCCCCCCCCCCCCCCCCCAAAAAAAAAAAAAAAAAAAAAGACTTCCAGCCGGCATACAATGCCAAGTTTATCTGTCCTCCCCCCCCCCCCTTCCTTCCTACTCCCTACACACACACACACACACACACACACACACACACACACACACACACACACACACACACGCACACACACACACACACACACACACACACACACACACACACTCCTTCCGAACGGGCTGTCCAATCTGAAGAAGTAACACACACACACACACACACACACACACACACACACACACACACACACACACACACACACGCCCCTCCCCCCACCTCCCCAAATGCACTCACACACACCTTGCTTCACTCCACCCGAACTCCCCGCCTTGTCACAGCATAGGCAGTGAAAAAAGAACTTTGGGGGCATGGAAGAATATCTGCCCGGCATGAATATATTAAACAAATCACTTGGAGTGAGGAAGGGGAGGAAAGAATCTTCCTCACACCTCCTCTCCCACTAACCCACCCATTCCGTCCACATGCAATCACCCATTGGCTATGTGTACTCACTTTTTCTGATTATTTCAAGTATGGTTCGATTGGTTATAAAAAAAAATAAGCAGGAAGGGAGTAACACGCATCCCACTCCCATGCACATCACACAGTGCACAAGGGTTCCTTGCATCATGTCAGCCTGTCAAGTCCATGATATTTTCTCTGTTGTCAATAGAAAAGGGCACTAGAAGTACTAGCATACGGTGCAAACAATGACCCACATAATATCAATTATCAAAGACCTGAATATAAATTCATACATGGTTGAACAAAAAGCATCGCATCTGGAGATACTGACAGACAGAGAGAGAGGTAGACAGACAGACAGAGAAGTTCACCGATATCCATTATGTTCATAATGTAAATTTTGTACTGAAAGCTAACAAAGGTTTAACAGTGTTGGATCGTTCTTGATTGTATATCATCGATATCCGTGAACATGTCCAAATATGTCCAATATCCGTGAACATGTCCTAATATGCCCACTATCCGTGAAAATGTCCTAATATGCCCACTATCCGTGAACATGTCAGAATATACCCAATATCTGTGAATATGTCCACAAACATCTGTGAACATGTCCAATTTTAAGATTCTCATCGGATCAAAAAGCATCGAATAGTGATGTACATCAATAACACGGAAAAAAAAGAAACCAGATAACACCATAAACAGTTTAACATACACAATGCGTACTGACCACACGAATCAGCTGTGATGACAATAAAGGGAGAAAAAGATAAGGAAGGAGGAGCGGGGGAGGGGGGCAACTGGGGAGGAGAGATGAAAAGGCAATGCATCATGGTAACAACAGTTTTTTTTTTCAAATCAATACTCATCTTTCAGTCTTACTTTTCAATGTGTAAGTCTTGAGGAAGTAGTAAAAGGGCTTTCCGTCACTCTCAGCAATGTTTGATGTGACCGTGTGATAAAAAAAAAAAAATAACCCCCACACACACACACACACACACACACACACACACACACACACACACACACACACCCCATTCCACCGTCCCTCACATCAATCCAGTTTGAAAAATCTTGAGATTTATGTTAATGATAGACAGGGAAAAAACATGTCCACATCTAAACGCCTTCTTCATTAGCTATGTTCACGGTCCGCTGATAAAGGTATTACCATAAACTATGTGAAGAGCAGTCGATGTCAGTCCCTTTTTGCCTTTCCTCACCCCTTAAAGCAACAAGGTGCATGCTCTATGGGGTCGCCTGACCTACGAACCATAAATCTAGGGACATGTATAAAAATTCCATAAGCAGGCGACATTTTAATATGCGCTTCCTTTAAACGAAACCATAAGTTCTGCGTGTCAGACGCTATGTCTGATTGAAATTGTCAAAGATCTTGTGCACAAAGCTTAGCAAATCCTTTGAGGTGGAGAACAGTCCAGAAGAAGGCTTTTTCATGGATGGATGCTATCTCTCTCTCTCTCTCTCTCTCTCTCTCTCTCTCTCTCGCTCTCTCTCTCATCTCTCTCTCTCTCTCTCTCTGTGTGTGTGTGTGTGTGTGTGTGTGTGTGTGTGTGTGTGTGTGTGTGTGTGTGTACAGCGCAGCCAGGCATACCCAAAGAGACATCACCGTGGCTCCTGTACCCACCTGTTTGATAATGTGCATGTCGAAGTTGTCACCACACACAAGGGTCTCTGGTATTACTATTTAGAAGGGTGATCCAAAGTGTGACGCGAAGACGGAAACGGTCAGTAGTCAACAAGTTAGATACATTTTGGCGAAACAGATCCTTGCACATAACTCTTATATCTTTCTGAACTTCTACACATGTATTTTCAATCAGAGTTCCTTCTTCTGCTGCTGACCTGTTCTTCTACATAGCAAAGACCAGTGGAGCTAGCCCCGCGGGAAGAGCTTTTAGTTCGCTGCTGCGTAATGCAGGACCTCACTGCCTCTGTCCGTGCACCACTCTCCACCACAGCCAGTCACTCTCACCTTTCAAAAGTGAACATTTGCCATTTTTTCCCAGATGCATTTTCTCGTCTTCTTATGGTAGTTTTACGGGGTGTGTGCGCGCGCGCGCGCGCGCGTGTGTGTGTGTGTGTGTGTGTGTGTGTGTGTGTGTGTGTGCATGCATTCGCGCGTTTATGTGTGTGTGTGCGCGCGAGCGCGTTGGTGTGTTTATGTGTGTGTGTGTGTGTGTAGAGAGAGAGAGAGAGAGAGAGAGCATGCGTGTATACATGTATATGTGGTGTGGACTTGATTATGGGTGTGAGAATGCCTGAGTAGGAAGGAAGAGACAGAGCGCATGTATGCATGTGATAGAGAAGAGATGCTGTCGACTTGTGTGCTTCTTGTTACTGTAAGGGTTTTCAGAGTTTAGAAGGTGGTGTGAAAAAAAAACCCTTCTATTAAAATCATTGTTATTAACTCCAACAATATGGTGTGGATTGGTACCCATTCACCTTTCAGTACCTATTTACCTTGATCAATGTCAACACGGACCTTCAAGCTGTCACTGGAGATACCGTGTTTACAGCACAAATAGATGTTTAAGGGCACCTGATAAGGGCGTTTTTTTTTTAAATAATGTTATCACAGCAAAAAAAAAGCAAAACTCAACCGCCAAAGAAGAAACAAACAAATTAGTAAACAATAACGCGTTTGACTACTGGATCTTCTTCAGATAGGACAAACAACATTCAAAGCAATGAAAAAAAAGTGTTTTCAACTGTTCTTAACGAAGTTTGTCCTGCCTGAAAACGATCTAGTACGTCGAACCGTGTTGTGTCTGTTTTGTATTTGTGTATTGAATCAGCGTTAGTTTACATTTGCTTTTGTGGTAATTGTATTTGGCTTTGTTTTCGGTACTGTTGCAGTATGATTCATTTGCGTATCATGCATTGTTTCATTCATTTGCATATCATGCATTGTTTTCATTTATTTCCGTGTCATGCGTTCATTCATTTGCGTATAATGCATTGTTTCATTCATTTGCGTAAAATGCATTGTTTCATTCATTTGCGTATAATGCATTGTTTCATTCATTTGCGTGCCATGCGTTCATTCATCTTTTTTTCTTGTCATGCATGTTTTTATACATCTGCGTACCAAGCATTGTTTCATTCATTTGCATATCATGAACTGTTTCATTCATCTGCGTATCACGCACTGTTTCATTCATTTGCGTATCGTGCACCGTTTCATTCATCTGCGTATCGTTGCGTATCATGCATTGTTTCATTCATTTGCGTACCATGCACTGTTTCATTCATTTGCGTACCATGCATTGTTTAATTCATTTGCGTATCATGCATTGTTCCATTCATTTGCGTGTCATGCATTGTTTCATTCATTTGCATATCACGCACAGTTTCATTCACCCGTGTGCCATGCATTTGTTTCACTCATTTGCATACCATGCATTGTTTCATTCATTTGCATATCATGCATTGTTTTTCATTATTTCCGTGCCATGCGTTCATTCATTTGCGTGTCATGCATTTTTTCATTCATTTGCGTATAATGCATTGTTTCATTCATTTGCGTATAATGCATTGTTTCATTCATTTGTGTGCCATGCATTGTTTCATTCATTTGCGTATCACGCATAGTT
>JADBJO010000378.1:490000-580000 GCA_016801955.1 Conus betulinus
CAATAATTTCTTCAGAAATGTTGTTCACCACACTGTCTTTCTCACAACGGCGTTTCATGTAAAGATCACACTAATCAATATAACAAGCCCCACAGGCTTCAACCTTGGACACCAAGACCTTCTAATGAGTTGATCAGATAAGGCCAACAAGGCCACATAAAACACATCTCCTTCAAGTTGGCCACCAGACCACACTACCTCCAAATAACCAACATTGCCATTTAAGGCCACAATTTAGTAGTTATAGTCTTCCACTATCCTAACCTGAGACTTCAGTCAGTCAACATTCGTTTTCATTCATTTTCTTCCAGTCTTGGACTTCCACTGTCTGACACTAACTTATTTCTTTTTTTGTTTTGTCACATAGGAGACTTAGGGGTCAACTACCTTGACGGAGGAAAGTCTATGCAACAGAAAAGACCAAGACTTTGTTAACAACCATTTTCAACTGTCAGATAACATTTCTTTCTACTGACTTTTTTGGTGCTTCCAAAATCATCAGGAAACCTATTTATTTCTTTATGCTTAACTTTGCCTTTCCACGTTTAGGCCTACACTGGCAATCTACAATTAAACTTTTTACTACCGAAGTAAGGATGACTCCCATAGCACCTCTCAAACACAACTCCTATAAAATTATTAGCACAGGTGAGGCCATTCTCTGTCCCGCGAACACCTCTGCTGACACTGATTGCTATCTTAACCAGCTAGTCCAGTGACAGTCAGTGAGCATTGTTATCCTATCACGGGCAAAAAGCATGCTTTTCTTCAGTCAAGCCAAAATCATGCTTTACTTGCACTGCGCTTCCAACGGACACTACCATAACCTGTCAGGTAAGTTAACTTGTTAACTGAATCGCTGACCCTCTCAGGCAGTGTGAGTGGAAGCATAAACACTTTCTTCCACATAGTTTTACCTTAGTCTGCATATTGAACATTTTACATAAGGGATACTTACTGTGATGATGATGATAATAATAATTATAATAATAATAATGAAATTTTATATGCGCCCCAGAGGCGCTTACAAAGTGTGAATAAAAGCATAAACTATAATAGATAGCTGTTTTCATGCCAAAGATAGAAAGAAAATAGAGGCAAACTTCATAAACATTAAGCAAGAAATGAACAAGTCACAAATATCTCACATAATTAAAATCATTCAATGACATGATGAATCTCTAATACACAAAATGCAAGCGCACGAGCGCACACACACACACACACACACACACACACACACACACACACACACATACGCGCGCGCGCGCGCGCGCGCGCGCGCGCGCACGCACGCACGCACACACACACACACACACACACACACACACACACACACACACACTCGATCACTTTTCATGAACAGCATGTCAAAAGATATTTCGAACAAGAAAGGACACAGAAACAAGAAAAATAAACATCGCACCATTTTAACATAGGCCTTATAAAAATTTCTGTTCGAAACAAACAAAATTTTGTAAACAATTAAACGAGAAGACAGAAGAGAAGTAAGCACACACACACACACACACACGCAAAGGCTGCACACCCGCGCGCACACACACACACACGCGCACGCTCGCACGCACGCACGCCCCCCCCCCCCCCCCCCACACACACACACACACACGCGCGCGCGCGCGCGCACGCACGCACGCACACTCAGACAGACCTGCACAGGCACACAAACAGACAGACACACTACACGTAACTGAACATTTGACAACTCTGCGGAATGGGAAGAATCTGAACTTGACAATAACTGACAGTGCCATAGCTTTCATGACACGGAATGGGGAAAGTACTTTTGGAATGAATGTGTTTTTAGCCTTGATTTATATGTGGAGAGGGATGGAGCATGGCGGACAGGAAAAGGGAGATCATTCCACATGGACGGAACAAGGTAGAAGAAACCCCGTCGTCCTAAAGTCTTTTTAAGGTATTTGGGGTTTAGTTTGTTGAAGAGATGATTGTCGTCAGAGAAACTGGTGTTAACTCAAGGTTTACTGACCATCCCCTTGAGTTAGAATCTAAAGTAGATTTCACTGATGAATAAAAAAAGGAAATATTTTTCAAATACGTGCACTTAATATAGTGCACATGTCATCCGTAAAGGTGAATACATAAGTGCTCCAGAAAAATGGTTGTATCATGGTTATTTTATGCCAGTTGTCAACGCCTATAAATATTTGGATATTTTATTCTCAGCTCTGAGTTTTGTTAGTACATGTAAAAACCTGTCAAGTAAGGCTGAAAATATTTTGATTTGTATCATGAAAAAGTTGTATGTTCTAAATGATCCATCTTTTACGTTATTTATCAAACATTTTTATACCCAGTTTCAGCCAGTTGTGCAATATGGTTCTGAGTTATGGGGACTAGATAAAAGCGGCTGCCTACGGTTAATCGGTCCATGCTTTCGCTTTGAAGAAGGTGTTGATAGACGTACTCCGAATGATCTTATTTATGGCGAAACTGACCAATTTCGTATTTACATTGTCTCTGCTGGTGAATGTATTCAATACTGGCTGAGATTACTTTACATGGAAGATACCAGAATACCTCGTTTAGCGTATACTATGTGTATGACTTCAATACTGAAGGCAAAGAACTGGGTTACAAACGTGCGACTGAATATGGATTTGGATTCGTCTGGTTAAACCAAGGAGTCGCGAATATAAATACTTTTTACAACTTTTTCGCTAGCGACTCGTGGACTGCAGATGGCAGAAATGGTCTGACCGTGTTCATAATAGTGATAGATTTCATTTTGATAGGAATTTTTCATATACTCATGACTTGAGAACCTACTTGAACATAGATATAGATAGGCACTTAAAGCATATGACAACTAAGTTTAGGATAGGAATATCAAAATTAGCTTGCCATTATCTTAGAAATCGAACGAATAATGTTTGATTTGTCCTCGATGAGGAGAATCACAGGAAACAGAAATACATTTTGTTCTTTTTGCTGTCCAGTTCTCAGAAACATCAGAGAAAGGTCAATAAACCCAAACATTACAGACAGCCATGTTTGTTTAAACTAAATCTACTTCTTTCTTTCACTTCTGCTGAAGTTGCTAAACAATTTTCAATGTTTGAACTGAGAGAAAATATTTCTTTTTGAACTTGTGACAACGATCTGCCTTTTCGTTTATGACATACGTTTTTTCTTTATTATAATTTTGTGCCGTATATGTACACACACTCCTCTTCGTTAGGGGCCATGGCCTATTACGAATAAATTATCTGAATATCTCTCTCTCTCTCTCTCTCTCTCTCTCTCTCTCTCTCTCTCTCTCTCTTGTTTGCTGTGGGGTGTACGGGTAAGATTACGGTCGAGCTGAACTTCTTATCACAGCCTAAGCATACAGAAAAGATACTGGTGGGCTCCTTTTTCTCTTCCTCTGTCTTACGATCTGTATGCCTTTTCTTGTGACTCTTGTTATTTTAAAGGTTTTACGCAGTATTCAATCAAATCATATACTTTCAGTGTTGATTATAAACTTCCAAAGGGAAATTCTTATAAAACGGGCATGGTTAATGAGCGTGCGGTAGTTTAAAAGTTCGTGTTCGACCATATCAGTGCTGAAAAGTTTCATGGAAAATTGACAAAAGAGAGCAGCTCTGAAAACTGAATCACGCTATTAGTTTAATTGATGCGGACATAGGTTTGATCGTGGGTGAGTTTACGTTTGCATGGGCGAGGTTGCTGAATGTATGAAAAGGAATGTAACAGGAAGTGGAAGACGAAAAAACCAGGACTGGTTTGGCGAAGAATGTGGGTCTATTCGTAGGCAGGTTTGCAATGCATTAAGACATTTCGTCATTCTTAGAATGATGACCGTTTCATGTATTGTGCTCAAAAAAAAAAAACAAGAAAAAAAACTTTTCTTTTATTTAGGCTTCGTCAGTATCAGAACCTCTTGTGTGCACTAGTGTGCAATGTGAAACAAGAGGTTCTGATACTGACGAAGTCTAAATAAAAGGCGAAAGCTTTTTGAAAAAAAAAAACATGAAGAGTGTGTGGCTGGTGTGCCTGTTTTTATTCTTGTATTTGTTGACTGGCCAGTTTCTGGATCAGCAGTGCACCCACACATCATTGAGCGGTGTCCAGCGTATGCCAGGGTTTTACCTTCATATATATATATATATATATATATATATATATATATAATGATAAACAAAGCTTGCTCTTATGTCTTAGATTGTAGAAATAGGAGGGTGATAATCCATCATATCTGCAGTGGGAGATAATTCTGCTTAACTGACAGTATGTGCTCGAGTAGGTGAATGGGGAATAATAAATGCTTCTCAAAATGAACCTTCAGCAAGCTTGTAGTCTCCGAAGCGGGAGACAATCTCATGGGGAGGAAACTCACTAACATATAACTCCTGGTCAGATACCGTTATTTCGAAACCTGTTTGTTTCTCCTCAGTGACCGCGGAAAGTGGTAATTTGACTCCGCTGCCTTTTCGGTTTTAAAAGAATGCTATACCTGAAAAAGGCTGGTGTGCAATACCGTAGTATGTTTGTTGAGTTTTCAAAAAACCAACCAAAGGTGACCTAAGAAGCAAAAGAAAATCATGAAAGTGCAAAACAAGCTACATTTTCTTGTAAAAAGTAGAAAATATGAAAAGCTAACCTCTTAAGACACAAGTGCTGAGGCCAGTTCTTGGAATGAATCTGCAAGGGTCTAAATTATAATAAATTCCAAGGATAAGTATCGAGCACCATTCCAGCAACTTACAGAGCAGCTTGGTATTGCAATGACTGCAAGAAATATTGAATGATAAAATATATATATATATATATATATATATATATATATATATATATATATATATATATATATGTTAAAAATAGGATGGTAAAAGGAAGTTTTAAAATCAACAGATCTGTTTCGAGCGCTGGCTCTCCTCAGGATGGTTTTGGGTCGCCTACTGCCGGTGTTATATGGCCTAGTGTCACTGTTTGCACGTACGGATTGGCTGCACGTGTTGTTCGGGTTTTTTTCGGTTGTTTACAGTTCAGGGTGCGTTTGCTGACAACGATTTCCATTTGTGCCTGCAGTTGTTTACTATTTCTACTTTAGTATTTAGGGTTGCTAAGTATGGTTTGCATAGTATTAACCATTTTTCTGTTGAACATAGGTTGCATCTTTTTGAAATGTTATTGTATGGTGATGCCCTTTTTATGATTTTCCAGGATATGTTATAGTTTTTTTTTTTTTTTTTTTTTGTCTTTAAGCCTCCAAATATATTTGCTCAGTTCTGTTTGGTTTTTGTATTTTTCTTTGTTGAATGACTGTTTATGATTTGCATATCTGGTTTTGAAGTGATTTTCAGTGATCCCTATGTATGTTTCTTTTTCATTTTCTGATGTCACAGTGGCTTGGTATACAATGTTGTTATAGAGGCATTTGTTGCTTAAGGGACACTGTTCTTTTTTTTAGTACAATTGCAGGATTTCCTTTCTTCACCTTTCTTTGCTGTGTTGCTTTTTTTTTTTTGGAAGAATCAATTATGTTTTTAAGGTTAGGCATGCATGAATATGATAGTTTGATGGTGTTCTTGTTGAATATTTTGGACAATTTGTGTTCTTTTGGGAAGGATGCTGTCAAAATTTTGAAAAATTCTTTCCCTACGTTTGTTTTTACTCGTCCATCATATGGAGGGTTGTACCATGTGATTTTCCTTTTCCTGCTTTTTTTGTTTTTGTTCATGTTGTTGTCTGGGTTGTATTGTAGTTTGTAGCTGTAACCACTTTTTTGCAATGCCTCTTGGTATTCTGCTGCTGCTGCTGCGTTGTTGAATACTCTTTCATTATGTGACAGATTAGATAATCTCTCTTGTTTATGCTATGGGGTATGGTTTTTAGTATAGATGGTGAGTGGTTGCTACTGATGTTTACATAATGGGTGTGTCATTAGGTTTCTTGTATGGTTTATATATGTGGTTGTTCAGGTCAAGTGTTATGTCTAAGTAGTTCACTACCTTTTTGTTTGCTTCGACGGTGATCTTTAAGTTATATGGGTTTTGGAAATTTTGCATAGTTCTTTTTTCTTGTTTTCGATGGTTCTTGGATTGTTGTTTAGCGCGGCAAGGCCATCGTCTCTGTACAGTCCGACTTGCTTTCCGAGTTGTTTTTGGATGTTGGATAGCATAAACAGTCCGACCAGTTCGCATGTTTCAGCACCGTCGTACGATCCCATGGTCACATCAAATGTTGAGTTTTTATTCGTTTTCTTGATCCATGTTTCATTTCTGCTGTAGAGTAAAGTTTTCTTGGTGTGAAGAATGATTTCCATTTCTGACCCTGTTATGTCTGTGTGTGTTTATTAGCAAATTTCAGAGCTTTAGTGAGTAGCTCTTCATCTATGGATGGGTAGAAAGTCTACTATGTCGAATGTGATGAATACTGTGTGTTCTTCTGTTTGTTAAGATTTTTTGAACCATTGGATAACTTCATATGTGTTCTTCCAGAGGTTGTATTCAGTGTTTGATTTTATGTTTTTTATGGCTTTTTCTAAGATTTTTCTTACTTATTTTGCCCAGTTCAGATTTAGATGGGTTTATTAGTCTACATGTTGGGTTGCTGTGGAAATTGGGTTTATGGTCTTTAAGGGTTATGAAGGCTTCTTTTATTGCTGTTGTTGTTTCCACCCTGTCACCTAGATCCATGTGGTGTACGAGTTCTTTTTTTTTTTTTTTTCGGATGTTGTTGTGTATGGTTTTATCAGCTTTTTTGTAGTTTTTCTGAATGTTTTTATCAAGAAGTTGTGAGTAGTACTCCTTTGGTTCCATTTTGTAGTAATTACGGGTTTTATCAGCCTTCACCAAATATTTTTTTGTCATTTTGTATTTGTTTTATTTTCATTTTTTTAATGATGTTTGAAATCGTTGTTTGATTTTTTGAATTCTATGTTGGCTATCATTCTTTTCATTTTATCCTCGAAAGATTTCATTTCATCTATGGCTGGTGGAGATCGCCATGATTTGAAGCCATATGTGTTTTTGTCCTCTTTTTTTGCATTCGGGTTCAGGAGAAAAACGCTTTCCATCTCATGTTTCGTACAAAAAATATACCATTCTCCAACCCGCAGTTCTATTTAAAAAAAGATTAATAGAGCAAACTGAAAAATTCGTACGAAACATGAGATGGAAAGCAAAACGACAAAAAAATATTCGTGAAGGCTGATAAAACCAGTAATTACTACAAAATGGAACCAAAGGAGTACTCACAACTTCTTGATAAAAACATTCAGAAAAACTACAAAAAAGCTGATAAAACCATACACAACAACATCCGAAAAAAAAAGAAAGAACTCGTACACCACATGGATCTAGGTGACAGGGTGGAAACAACAGCAATAAAAGAAGCCTTCATAACCCTTAAAGACCATAAACCCAATTTCCACAACAACCCAACATGTAGACTAATAAACCCATCTAAATCTGAACTGGGCAAAATAAGTAAGAAAATCTTAGAAAAAGCCATAAAAAACATAAAATCAAACACTGAATACAACCTCTGGAAGAACACATATGAAGTTATCCAATGGTTCAAAAATCTTAACAAACAGAACACAGTATTCATCACATTCGACATAGTAGACTTCTACCCATCCATAGATGAAGAGCTACTCACTAAAGCTCTGAAATTTGCTAATAAACACACAGACATAACAGGGTCAGAAATGGAAATCATTCTTCACACCAAGAAAACTTTACAGCAGAAATGAAACATGGATCAAGAAAACGAATAAAAACTCAACATTTGATGTGACCATGGGATCGTACGACGGTGCCGAAACATGCGAACTGGTCGGACTGTTTATGCTATCCAACATCCAAAAACAACTCGAAAAGCAAGTCGGACTGTACAGAGATGACGGCCTTGCCGCGCTAAACAACAATCCAAGAACCATCGAAAACAAGAAAAAAGAACTATGCAAAATTTTCCAAAACCATAACTTAAAAATCACCATCGAAGCAAACAAAAAGGTAGTGAACTACTTAGACATAACACTTGATCTGAACAACACCACATATAAACCATACAAGAAACCTAATGACACACCCATTTATGTAAACATTAGTAGCAACCACCCACCATCTATACTAAAAACCATACCCCATGGCATAAACAAGAGATTATCTAATCTGTCACATAATTCAGATTCAGATTCAGAAAACTTTATTATCTCTCGTTACAAGAGAAATTACATTTGTGACCGCTGCCCTAAAAGTTAAGACATACATATTTATAGTTACAAACGTGACACTGGAAATTAAAATTACTTACAAACAATAAAACATACGTGTAACACCAAAATGGGAATCAATCTTTTTCTCCTTTTGGTAGTGCAAATAAAGTACACACTCAGCCACTCTTGATTATATATACATATAAATGTGCACGTAGAGAGAGAGAGAGAGAGAGAGAGAGAGAGAGAGAGAGAGAGGTGATTTATCATTAAAAATCATTAAGATGAGACATATTCCAGACATTTCTATTCCTCATTGTTCCAGGACATGCACACATAAAACAGAAACACACCCACACTCCAGCATCTATACTTTCCCGCTTGCTCACGGACATACACACCCGCGCACATGCTTGTGTCACAGGTGATCCATCGCCTCTTCTTACACGCTGTGTTTGTTTAAAAACGCAATGGATTTGAACACAAAGCTCTTTTTTTTGTGCGCATCAGCTTAGCTCTGGGAACACAAAATCGTCTGCCTGATGGAAGGAGAGCACAAACTGTCGCGCAAGCGTATGCCCACTGTCACTAACAATCGCACGAGCCTTGTTGACCGCACGCCTTTCATACAACTCACTCATACTCTCCTGTCTCTCACCAACAATCTTGCCGCAGATGTTCACAACGCTATCCAAGAATTTGCTGTTTTTTCAAATAAGATTTCCATACCAGCAAATGCATGAAAAAGTCAAGACAGACTCAATAAAACTCCTGTAAAATGTTTTAAGAATTTTTGGCTGGACATGCATATTCCTCAATTTGCGTAGGAAATGCATTCTAATTTGACATTTTTTGTATGCGGACCTGTGTGTGTATATTGAAAGTGAGCTTATTGTCTAATGTTGTGCCCAGATATAATGAAAGGGTATTCAACAACGCAGCAGCAGAATACCAAGAGGCATTGCAAAAAAGTGGTTACAGCTACAAACTACAATACAACCCAGACAACAACATGAACAAAAACAAAAAAAGCAGGAAAAGGAAAATCACATGGTACAACCCTCCATATGATGGACGAGTAAAAAAAAACAAATGTTGGGAAAGAATTTTTCAAAATTTTTGACAGCATCCTTCCCAAAGAACACAAATTGTCCAAAATATTCAACAAGAACACCATCAAACTATCATATTCATGCATGCCTAACCTTTAAAAACATAATTGATTCTTCCAACAAAATGAAAAGCAACACAGCAAAGAAGGGTGAAGAAAGGAAATCCTGCAATTGTACTAAAAAAGAACAGTGTCCCTTAAGCAACAAATGCCTCTCTATAACAACATTGTATACCAAGCCACTGTGACATCAAAAAATGAAAAAGAAACATACATAGGGATCACTGAAAATCACTTCAAAACCAGATATGCAAATCATAAACGGTCATTCAACAAAGAAAAATACAAAAACCAAACAGAACTGAGCAAATATATTTGGAGGCTTAAAGACAAAAAAAAAAAAAAAAAACTATACCATATCCTGGAAAATCATAAAAAGGGCATCACCATACAATAACATTTCAAAAAGATGCAACCTATGTTCAACAGAAAAATGGTTAATACTATGCAAACCCATACTTAGCAACCTAAATACTAAAGTAGAAATAGTAAACAACTGCAGGCACAAATGGAAATCGTTGTCAGCAAACGTACCCTGAACTGTAAACAACCGAAAAACCGAACAACACGTGCAGCCAATCCGTACGTGCAAACAGTGACACACTAGGCCATATAACACCGGCAGTAGGCGACCCAAAACCATCCTGAGGAGAGCCAGCGCTCGAAACAGATCTGTTGATTTTAAAACTTCCTTTTACCATCCTATTTTTAACAGATGTTGCTCCCCAAGGGGTTGAGCACTTTAAGAATCTTATCAGGCATTTTAGCAGTATTCTTATATATATATATATATATATATATATATATATATATATATATATATATATATATATATATAAACACTTGTTAAAAAGGAAAAAAAAGCAGTTTAATAAAATTTTATGTCGTTAGTGATTTGGTAGCACTGGTATCAGAAAACCTTTTAGAATGCAGTACACCACACATGACTAAAGAAGACATTGGTGAATTAACAGTTATCTGTGGGTCAGTAGTTTATATTTTAAAAAAAACTTGCTCGAAAAGAATAATGTTTTTAAATGATGAACTTGTAGATTTTAATACAGATGATATTGATGAATGTTTTAATAGACCTATTTCTAGGGATGAAATATTCGTTGTTACTTGGAAATTTGAAATAATTTAAGAAATATTCAAATATTCTGTTCAAGAAATCGTACCTTTTTTGTTGTTCAAATTCCTTGACGAAGTTTTTGATCGTGATATTTATCCTGAGAGCTGAATGGAGTCAGTGATCTTATCCTTGTACAAAAAAGGAGATAGCAATTATCCTGAGAACAGTAGAGGTATCAATCTCGGTAACGTTAACAGTAAAACTTGTAGTACGATTATAAATAACAGATTGCAGGGGTGGTTGATATAATCTTACCGGGGAACATCAGGTGGGTTTTAAGCGAGGATATTCCTCTATCGATCATTTATTTACAGTCATGTCCTGTGTTAAAAAAAAAAACAGTTTAACGTTAATTGTAATAAACGAAATTTATATGCTGCTTTTATAATTTTGAAAAGGCATTTGATTCTTTCAATAGAAATTTATTGTGGCCTGCATAGTTTAAAAATGGCATCTTGGGGAAAATTGTTTCGTTGTGTAAAAACTAAGAACAAGTGTGTGAAGGCAAGTGTAAGATGTTGAGCACAATCGACTGAAGTATAATTGTTCAGCTGGTATAAAGCAAAGTTAGGTTCTTAGTCTTGTCTGTTTTCTTTGTTCATGAATGAGCTAGCAGTTAATGTTTAATGAAAAGGGAAAACATGGTGTACGCTTTGTGGTAGATACTTTGGAAGTGTTTGTATTATTATTAGCTGATGATGATGTTCTTTTGTCTGAAACTGTGGTTGGTCTTCAAAATCAGCTTAATAGCTTACATGAAGTGATATTACCTCTTGGCCTTATGACTAGTGTAGGCAAAAGTAATGTTACAGTGTTTAGAATTCGTGTTTCTTGAAGTGCTAGGGGGAAATAGCATTTGGATGGAAAGAATATACCTGTTGTCAATGCCTATAAATGTTTAGGATTTTATTTCTGAACTAGACCGAGTTTTAATGCTGCACATAATGATCTTGCCAGTAAGGCCAAGCTTGCAGTTAGTTACATATCAAGAAAATAAATTCAATGAACATGTTTTCAGTAGAGCGTTTCTGCAAGTTGTTTGATGCTCAGATACAGTTTATAGCTTTGTATGATCTGAAATATGGTGACTAGATAAAGCAGCTGTATACTGTGGAAAAGTGCATTTCGTCGCTCTAAAGAAATCGCTTGACGTAGATATATGGACACCAAATGATCTTGTGTATAGTGATTTAAAAAGATATCCTGTATATATTAATGCTGTTGTGAATTGTGTGCATTACTGGTTAAAGTTGACACGTGAGGACCACACACATTACCTAGGAAAGTTTAAGTAACGTTTAGATATGGATGTTGAATGTTCGTATGTATCTTTTTGAATATGGTTTTCGGTTTGTTTGGTTGAATCAAGATGTGGAAAAAGTAGAAAACTTTCTAAGAGTTTGCAGACAAAGACTTGTAGACTGTATATGGCAGGAATGGAAGAACCATATTCGGAACACCGATAGGTTTTGTATGTATTGCACATTGGTCATAAATCACATACGAAATTTCTAATAACCAAGTCTCGCACCGTCACAGATATCACACGTACTCCCATTTGCTATGTTCGCTTTGTAAAGGAACTGAAGATGAAGCGCAGTTTTGTTGTTGTTGTTTTTTTTACGCTGTCCACTTTTTGTTTGATCTCAGAAAAGAATAGATAGCCAAAATAAATTCTATGAAGCCCCAATGCTTTCAAATTGAGCCGTGTGATATCATCATACGTGTCATCAAAAATTTATCGATATACTACCAACAGGCCTTTCAGATGAGAGAGTACGCAATATCGCATTACTACTTTCTCTGGCTATGTTTTCGTGGATTAGCTGTTTATAATGTACTTTAAGGGGTGTTGCCTTTCTATGAATAAACGATTGTCATCCTCTCTCTCTCTCTCTCTCTCTCTCTCTCTCTCTCTCTCTTTCATCACACACACACACACACACACACACACACACACACACACACACACACACACGTACACACGTACACGTACACAAACACAACGAACGCGCACACACACACTGTAGTGTGTGTGTGTGTGTGTGTGTGTGTGTGTGTGTGTGTGTGTGTGTGTGCGTGCGTGCGTGTTTGCGCGAAGGCGCGCGCGCGTGTGTGTGTGTGTGTGGATCTGTGTGTGTGGGTGTGAAAACGCGAAACATGTTTGACAGAGCATATGAGAGCACTGACTGGAGACTGAGAGAGACAGACAGACAGACAGACAGACAGACAGACAGACAAACAGACGGAGACACAGCGAGAGAGAGAACGAGTGAGGGGGGGGGGGGGGGGGGGGCGGGGGGTAGAGGACTTGTTAACGTGAGCGTGGCAGAAAAAGACATATATGAGGTGATTTGACAGTGAAGGAAGTGAGCGAGACAGGAGCTTGTATAGAGAGAGTGAGAGAGAGATGGTCCATGTACATTTGGAAAAAAAAATATAAAAAGAAAGAAAGCTTCGCTCATATGTACCGTCTCTTTTTTGTTCATTGAGATTTGCGTTGGGCTGATATGTTTCAACTCTTTTCTTCTGTTTTTTCTTCCCTCAACTCCATGGGGAGTCATCGGGGCACCACACTGAAGACAGTTCACCAGGTTCCTCTTGTTCTGTTTGTTGTATGCTAAATCTTTGGTCTCAGCAGTTGTTTTCCATGTCCATTCTGCAATATTGTCGGTCCATCTTCTTTTCCTCATCCCTGCTTCAACGGTTTCCTGGAGGATTGTTTTTACATGGCCATAGCAACGTAGTTTTCTTTTCTTGGCCGATGTCAGATGATCTTCGTATAGTCCTATATGGTGGTTGATGGTTTGGCGCACTTCTTAATTGGTGATAAAATCAGTATATATGTGATGTTAGTTTCTTGTGGTAACATCTCATGTCAATACCTTGGATTCTTCATTCAGATACGCTCAGAGAGTCCATGTCTCATACGCGTACAGACAGACGGAATATTTCAGTACATGCGGGAGCCTGATTTTGTGTTTCACGGACATCTTCTGCTTGCCCATCCATTTAGGTTTTAATCTGGGACAGTTTTTTTTTGGTTTTTTTTGCTGCCCATGAAGAATATCTATATAGATCCCTCACCGCAAGTGATGAATTCCAGTCAGTGAACTGAAGAACAGAGTATAGCTTTTGATCGTGGACAGATATATCAGTATTGTTGGTTGTGTTGTGGCTAGCAATCATTTTGTCTTCACGGAGCTATCATTGCCGCATCTTGCCATGTTTCATCCAGTCGTTTAACAACTTGGCGAGTTCTTGTTACTGTCTACTAGGCCATCGATGTCATCAGAAATCTAAGGTTTGTGATAGTTCGTCCTCCGATACTGACAGTGACGAACTCCAGCTCATACGTATTGTGGATCTCTCGGAAGTTGATCCTTTCTTCCAAGCAGATGAGCGCACACCACTTCTCTGCAACCAAAGGGGACACCAAACTAAAACCAAAATATGGGTTAATGGGAGAGTGTGGACTGATCCCAACAGCATCAGTCGACCTGAATCTGAATAAACTAAATTTGGGTAAACCGACAATCCTATTTCTCCTCCTTCAATGTGGGGGCCAGAGTACTGGCGTGCATCTGTATTGCGTTGACAGGCTCTCTTCTCTTCTTCTTCTTCTTCTTCTTCTTCTTACTATTACCATTGCTGTTGTCGTTGTCAACCTTGTTGTTGCTCCTGTTATTATTTATAAGAATATTCAAACACTTACTCACATAAAGGCCCAGTGCGCCTGCAATCAAAAAAATACACACATCAGACTACATAGAAATATACGAAAACAAATATGTGTGCATAGCCGGTACTAGCGCTGGTCCCTGGCAAAGATGAGTAACACCTCCCTTCTCCACCGCTGCGTTGGTTAAGAGAACGCATTTTCTACTTTTTTTCTTTCTCCTCTGTTAGTTTTTTTTTCTAAGAAAATGATTTCGAAATTATTTTGGAAACGAATTGGCGAAAACAACTGCAGCATCTGACACAGAGAAATCACATAATCATCATCACCCACTGCACAAGCATGCACGAAACGCATTCATACCGAGAATTTGGGAAACTTGAGGAGAGAAAGCAGTGAATCATTCCTGTTTGTGTGAATGCCGCCGTAGAGAGGATTCAGAATGAGCTGTGAAATTAGGCACCCAATACCAAATGGAAGGACATTCTGTCGTCCAACATACAAAGTATTTTGATAGTGACAGATGGAAAGGATAACAGGATAACAATTTGATTTGTCCAAAAGATGGAAAATTCATTTTCGACAGCACAGCAACCATATACCAGGACAATACACAAACATCAGTAGAAAATGTAGGATGCGAACATCGGAGGGAGAATGGAGATTGTACAGTTGAAGAGACAAAGAATGTTAGAAAAAATGGAAAGAATGCGTCAAGCGGGATGGCTGTGTCACCGGTGCTTTTAAGGTTATCTGTCTGATGATTGAGTGCTATTGTGAAGCATGATTTTGCATGCTATGTCACACTATAATCTTACTGGTTGAAATGTGCTTTAAAAAAAAACAAACGCTCCGCAATTATTTTAGGATAATGTCATATGTACCTCACAAAACAGTGTTTCGAATGAAAATATGCTTGAAAAACGCGCGTTTCGTGTGATTTTTGTTTGGTTTACCATTATATTGTTCTGAATTGTGTGAGCCTCTTATGAATGGGTATTTCATCATGAAACGCTGTCGTGTGACGTAAAGCTTAGAGCAAGGTGCAATATTCGTTTAAGGGCTATGTCACACAGGAGTGGTGAAACAAGTCGAGAAATACGCGTGCAGCAGTGTTTCCTGTCTCCTTCGTCTGACACTTTTGTCAGAAATCGGTATCGAAGCTGTTTCACGTGTGAGCTCATTTCAGGACGTACACAAACCAAAGACACAGAAAATGAAAAGTATGTCACACCAAAGACACAGGACAGATTTCAAGTGCCAGTGGAAGGCGCGATGGGCAGACTGGTGACAAGGCCTTTCTTGACGTTCACGTAGTTTACAAGATCCTGAGATGTCCCCCATCAGTTCCTTAAGACAACTTGAGTTCGGGTCGATCTGTTCCATAGCCGATTAACATGAGGAGGAAGGGGGTGGGTGGGTGCGGCGCAGTAATGGAGGCTGAAAGAATAGGGCACCAGACGCTCAGTGGGCCGATATTGGACAAAAAGTCAGCTGCTCATTGCAACGGCTAGAATGTGAGGCACTTTGTGTGTGCGGGTACTTGTATTGTGTGACATATCTTAAGAGAAATAGCTTCGAAATATTCATTGCTGTATTTTGATCGACTTGATGGATGAGATTGAGTCCTTAAGGCCGGAGATACTTAAGGTCAAGGTATATTGCATATTCTGTGGCAGTAGTGGGCGAGTTCCGTGTGGTGGCCGTCATCTGTCGCACTCTTAGCTCTGGTTCGTTTTGAACCTAAGTTCACATTCGGCTGTTGGTCGGCCGACGATGGGCGACTGTCTTAAGGACCACCAGTATGCCTTCTTCGTGCTCGGGTGGCGATGGCCGTGTGCTGCGTGAGGCTGCCTCAAAGACGTCGCAGGACGAAAGTCGCTGGAGCGCTGCTCTGCTCGAGTCGCTAAAATTCAGCGGCTCACGCAGACTACGGCCCAGACGGCAATACTTCAGCCCAATCCCATTAAGGTTACTGTAAACTGCGTTGACCTCTTTGAAATAGATATTTCACCAAGAAACATGGCCCTGTCACACAGGCCTTAGGCATGTACACTGCCTAAGGCGAAGTACCTTTTTCCAAAAGCTGATCTGCATCGCCATCCGTCAAAGAGCTGCAAAAATTGTCAGTGAAATTCAGCTGCCCGTTTTTGTTGTTGTTGTTGTTGTTGTTGTTTTAATTTTAATTTTGTTTGTTTCTTGTCTTTTCCGACTGTGTCTGTCAACCTATTGTGGCATCCTATGGGTCAAATCGCTTTGGAACAGATCGACCAAAAACACAGCCTCCAGTTAGACCTGGTAGTAAACCTGCGCTATTTTTGTCGGCTGATTCAAGCTACATGTACTCACGCGTCAGCAAGCAGCGCTCACGAGTCCAGTTTCACGAACCATAAAAAAAAAAAAAAAAAAAAAAAAAAAAAATTCGCCCATCTAGAACACGTCGTAAAATGAGAACATACATTGACGTGTCTCCTTCGATCAGACACAGTAAGTCACATCAAAGTCACAAGAAAAATAAAAGTATTTCACACCAAAGACACACGAAATAAAAAGTATATCACACCAACGACACAGGAAATTAAAACAATGTCAAACCAAAGACACAGAAAATGAAAAGTATGTCACACCAAAGACGCAGGAAATAAAAAGTATGTCACATCAAAGACACAGGAAATGAAAAGTATGTCACACCAAAGACACAGGAAATGAAAAGTATGTCACATCAAAAACACACACCAAATCAGAAGTATGTCACACCAAATACACAGGACATAAGAAGTATGTCACACCAAAGACACAGGAAATCAGAAGTATGTCACACAGAAGACACAGGAAATCAGAATTATGTCACACCAGAGACAGGAAATCAGAAGTATGTCGCACCAAAAAACACAGGAAATAAAAAAGTATGTCACATGGAAGACACGGAAATAAAAAGTATGTAACACCAAAGACACAAAAAATGAAAATTATATCACACCTAAGACACAGGAAACGAAAAGTTTGTCTCACCAAAGACACAGGAAATGAAAGGTATATGACACAGAGTATGTCACATCAAAGACACAGCAAATCAGATATATGCCACACCAAAGACACAATTCATAAGAAATATGCCACACCAAAGGCACAGGAAATCAGATATATGTCACACCAAAAACACAGGGGATCAGAAGTATGTCACATCAAACACACAGGAAATCAGAAGTATGTCACACAGAAGACACAGGAAATCAGAAATATGTCGCACCAGAGACACAGAAAATCAGAAGTATGTCACACGGAAGACACAGGAAATATGTCGCACCAAAGACAGGAAATCAGAAGGACCAAAGACACAGGAAATAAGAAAAGTATGTCACACCAAAGACACAGGAACTGAAAGTTATGTCACACTGAAGAAACAGGAAATGAAAAGTGTGTCACACCAAAGACACAGGACATGAAAAATTTTGTCACACCAAAGACACAGTAAATGAAAAGTATGTCACACCAAAGGCACAGGAAATGAAATGTATGTCACACCAAACACACATAAAATTAAAAGTATGTCACATCAAAGACACAGCAAATCAAAAGTAAATCACACCAAATACACAGGACATTAAGCAGTGTGTCACACCAAAGACACAGGAAATAAGAAGTATGTCACAACAAAGACACAGGAAATCAGAAGTATGTCACACCAAAGACACAGGAAATCAGAAGTATGTCACATGGAAGACACAGGAAATCAGAAATATGTCGCACCAAAGACACAGGAAATCAGAAGTATGTCGCGCTAAAGACACAGGAATTTTTTTTTTAAGTATGTCACATGGAAGACACAGGAAATGAAAAGTATGTCACACCAAAGACACAGGAAATGAAAAGTTTATCACACCAAAGTCACAGGAAATATCGTCGTGTTCGCTCGTTCAGTTACAAAACAACTTCGTCACTACTTGCATGGCACAAGCTTGAAGATTAAAAACAAAACAAACAAACAAAAAACGAAATAGATGAATGAAATACAAGGAACATCAGCTGTGTTTTCATCGGAGAACATAAAAACCGGTGTTGCGAGACCTTGCAGACGAACCAGTGACATTGTAAAAGCAACGCGCTTCGACCATGTGGTGTAATACAAGCCGGTCAAATAAACGCGATCGACAAAAGCAGAAAGAACAATGACCTAAACGTGTTCGGACGTTTCCTCGTCCGTTGAGTTAGTAGGGAGTGTGTGTTTTGCGCTGTGGGTGTACAGGGGGTTTCCTCCCCGCGTGCAGGTAAACCACCCAGTAGAGCGGCGGTGTATGTGTGTGTGTGTGTGTGTGTGTGTGTGTGTGTGTGTGTGTGTGTGTGTGTGTGTGTGTGTGAGTGTGAGTGTGTGTGTGTGTGTGTGTGTGTGTGTGTGTGTGTGTGTGTGTGTGTGTGTGTGTGAGTCTGAGTTATTCCTCGTGTGCTGATTGGTCAGACGTATGCATGTGGAGGACGAAACCGTGCGCGCGTCCCAGTTTATGCCAAAACGCGGTGCCAGACGGATGCGTGTACTGAAAGTGGTTTCCCAGTGACAGATATCTAGCGTGAATAATTTCTTGGACCTTCACAATTCCTTTCAGGTCAGTAATAAACATCATAATCACATTAGAAATCTAACAATCTAAGAAATTATTATTCCGAAGGTTATAATTTTTTTTATTAGTCTGGTCGGCTTTCTGATCGATCCCGGTAGTCTAGATCCTTTGTGCTCGTGTCTTTCAGAAGCTGAAATTTTTAGCACATATCGGCTGCTCTTTCAATAGCCATGTTGGAGGGTCTTTCAGAACCCACAGACAGCAGCAGGCCCTCAACAGTGTCAGAATCAGTTAGAAGCCTGACTCAAGAGCTAGATGCGAGCTGGAACAAAAAAAAATTGAGATCCTAGTGGGACTACTTAGGCCTAAGAGGAAACTTCCGGACGAAGATGGTGCCACAGACCCGCCAAATTTGCCCAAGTTTCTGGAGACGATTCAGAGTCAGAACAGGACACAACAGTGATATTTTGGAGCTGAGAGAAGATGGGGAACTGGAAGAATTAGAGGAAAAAGAGGCACAGCTTTTCGCGTCGCAGAATAAAAAAGCTGACCAGTCAGAGACAAATCTAACCTTGCTGAAAGACATATCCGCTGTATCGACGAACCTGTAAGCGAAGGAGTGAGAGAGGAACTGGCAGAAATTGTTAATGGTCGGTTCACGAGCAAACTTAGCCAAGATCTGCAGAAGAAGAAATTTGAAGCCTACAACAAACCGGTAAATTGTCAGACATTGATCGTCCCGACGGAAGAAAACGAAATGTGGTCAGAATTACCGTCTGAGGCCATCAAAAGCGACGTGAACATTCAGCATATTCAGAGAGCGGTCATGAAGGCGGCGACTGCGTGCGTGCGTGCCAAAAACAGATTACTTGACAGGCCTAGCGGCTTGCCCAGTTCAGAGGCCAGTTCTGAAGCCGTTAAGCATTGTACCAGTGCAGTGGCTATTTTGGGTCACGTTTCGCGCAAGATTTTGTTGCGCAGACGCGCAGTGGCATCAGACCACATGCAAACAAGCAGTTTTCGCGGATGTATGATGAATCAGTCCCGATCACAGACCAGTTGTTTGAGGACAGTTTGTCCGTGACACTGATAGACGTGCGTGAGACCGACCGCATCAGCTCCAGTGTAGGCCGTGAGCGCCAGATACCGCGGAAACGCCCGCTACTGTTGTGGACAAGCGAGTGGTTCTTACTACTCTGAGTCGGGTCGCGCACGTGCTCATTTTTTTAGGCCAAAGGAACAGACCACAACAAAAGGCAGCATTGTTCCAGCAGAAACGGGGACATCAGAATCCCGGCTCCCAATAGAAGAGGTGAGCTTTATTCCATCTTTAAAACCTCAGAAACATGAGTTTACTGCTGGGGACATAAGATACAGTTTGAAGATACATGGTCTAAAATCACTTCATACCCAGACATGATAGCAGAGGTTACGGCTGAATTTGACTGTCCTTTAGACCAGTTATCCAGGCTATCTTGCACTAAAACAAATGTCACAAATCAGAAAGAGTGCAAGATAATTGATTCAGAAGTTCAAAAGTTGATAGCCAAGAAAGTAATTTCCCCCTTGAGCATTGCCTGGTGAAATTATTTCTCCAGTTTTTTTACGAAGGAAAAGAAAGATGGGTCTTATCGTATGCTTTTAATCTAAAAAGACTCACTTTAGAAGTCATTAACATCATTTCAAAATGGATACTCTGAGTACAGCCCTGACTTTGATAACTCGAGGATGTTTTATGGCCTCAGGTAATCTGAAGGATGCCTATTATAGTGTAGCAATCCATGAACAGCACAAGAAACTTCTCACATTTCAATGGAAAGACCAACTCTATGAATTCAATGCTTTACCCAACGGCCTATCATCAGCTCCCCGTTTGTTCACAAAGCTGTTGAAACCTGTCTGTGCCTCCCTTAGAATGAAAGGTCATGTATCTATGGGGTTTTTTGGATGATTTTCTGTTGATTGGACTCACAGAGAACAACTGCATGAGGAAGATTACAGACACTACAGATCTGGTTCAAAAGTTAGGATTTATCATTCACCCAACCACGTCGGTTATTCAGCACACAACCAGGATTCAATGTCTTAGAGTCATCGTAAATTCTGTCTCCATGAAAGTCACTCTTGGTACTGAAAGGGCTGTCAGCATAATGTGTGTTGTCAAAGGCGTCTTGATGAGCAAAGTCACACAATCCGTGAGGTTGCTCAAGTTATAGGAAAAATCGTTGCTAGCTTTGCTGCTGTCAAGTATGGACCTCTCTATTACAGACAGATTGAGAAAGACAAAAAAAATTAGCTTTGAAGATTTGCAGAGGTGACTTTGACCAGCTCATGCAGTTGTCCGAAGAGAGTAAGGGGAAACCTAAATGGTGGATTGTCAATGTGTCCAATACAGAGAAGACATTTGCAGTACTGAACCAGATGTAGTTGTCACCACTGATGCTAGTGAAACAGATTGGGAATGCGAGTGTGAAGATACAGCTTCAGGTGGACATTGGTTGGCGCATGAAAGGGTCTTTCACATTAATTATTTGGAATTGAAAGCTGATTTACTTACTTTGCAGTCATTTCAGGGAAAGCAGGAAAAACAAACAGCCCGAATGATGATAGACAATATACAACAGCAGTCAGCTGTATCAATCGCATGGGAACAAGTCATTTAGGTGCTTGTAATGACACATTGCATTTACAAATTGGTCGTGGTGCCCTTTCTAAGAATATCTGGATCAGTACAGCGCACATTCCAAGGAAACATAACAGGACAGCTCACAAGGAGTCCAGGCGTCAGAACACTGATGCAGAGTGGAAACTTGATGAGCAGGCTCTGCAGTCTGCCTTCCAACAGCTCAGGGCTTCTCTCCAGATATTGACCTCTTTGCTTCCAGGTTGAACTTTCAAATGTGGCGATACATTTCACACAGGCCGGATCCAGAAGCTGAAGCGATTGATGCTGTGTCCATTTCTTGGGAGCATTTACAGTGGTATGCATTTCCACCTCTCAGCATCATAGGATGGATGCTGCGGAGACACCATGCAGAGAGGGTAATTGTGGTACCCAACTGGCCGACACAACCGTGGTTTGCTGTTCTTCAACATCTTCTCTGCTGGCCTCCAATAGAACTCAGGGTGCAGACGCCACTTTTTCACATATACTCAACGACCTCAAAGCAGTTCATCCTCTCATTCAGTAACGTCGGCTAAACCTGCTTGTCTGCAAGATCTCGGCAAAAATGTCTCAACTTCTGGTTTATCAAAAAATGCAGTTGCTCTAATCATGGATTCATGAAGACCCAGCACCCATAAGTCATATAACACCTACATTCAAAAATAGTAGAAATCTGTAAGGAGAAATGAAATCACTATTTGTGCTCATGTGCAAGTGGCAATTTTCTTGGCAGAACTGTATGCTGCAGGTGCTAGTTATAGTACAGTTAACCTAGCTAGGAGTAAGGTTTCAGCATACCTTTGTCCTAATAACGCAGAAACAATAGGTCAACATCCTATAGCCAGTGAAATCGTCAAAATGTGTGTTCAACAATAGACCATCACTCCCAAGGCACTGTGATACATGGGATGTAGACACAGTCATTGGTTTGTTAGTACAGTGGTCAGACGCAGAACAGCTCAGCTTTTTGAAACTTACACTCAGAACACTTATGTTACTTGCTTTACTCTCTGGTCAGAGAGGACAGACTCTAAGGACAAACTAAGGAGTCTTACTGTTGATGATGTAAAAATCCATGAGTCTAAATGTGTACATGTATATGGCTCTCTTTTAAAAAAAACAAACCAGGGACTCTCTTAAAACTTTCAGTCATACCTTGTTTGGAAAACAAGAGATTGTGTCTGGTTTCACCACCTTCGGCAGTATTTGAAAAAGACTGACCACTTACGAACTGGGAAAGCACTTTTTATCAGTTGCATAAAGCCTTTTGCACCTGTGAAAAGAGACAGCATTCCTCGTTGGATGAAAGATGTGCTGCTTATGGCTGGAATAGACATATCCAGGTACTCGGCTCACAGCACTCGGGCTGCTAGTACTTCTGCAGCATAAGCAGAGGTTACCAAAGCAAATGAAAAGAAATGTAAATGCCGATAATCAGAAGCTGCAGCAGCAAAGAGATACTTTGTGCGGCATAGATATGCACACGTGCGTCCACACACACACACACACACACACACACACACACACACACACACACACATATATATATATATATATATATATAAAGAGAGAGAGATACATACATATACAGGTGCGCGCGTGTGTTTGTTAAAGATACATTTGCTAAAAACTAGCAACAAATGCTGTGAGTGGTGGAATTAGGTTTGGTTTGGGCAGAACAAAAATAAATACATTGATATTGCTGCTATTATCGGTAGCAAAGAAAAGAAAGACAAAGAACAAATTACAAAACAACGAAAAAAAGCAAGGAAATCGACTTACACGGATTTTTTTTTTAAAGGACCGTAGTTTTGGCTGCTATTCTCAGGAACAACCCAAGAAAGAGAACAAAGCGAGGCTTAAAAGAAGGAAAGGCAGGTCGGAAAGACAAAAACCCATTTAGGGCAAAGATTGGACCGTTAATGCGACCAGGGGAAAAAATCTTAAACTGGGCCGTCATATCTTCCGGCTCAAAATAGGGGAGAAATTCGATTTGCTGCTCCACTGCACGAAATGTGATAGAAGGGCCTTGCCAAGACCACCAAGCTGTTCTGTCCTCCAGCTTCTTGCCTCATGACGCCGCATGTTCCTCCGCACATGGTCAGTCACTCATTGATGCGGCTTGCCGCTTAGACAACTTCAGAGACTGTTGATATGTCTCCCAAAGCGACGCGAATACCATGCAACTTTCCGTCTCGTGTCATTCTGTCATACACCGGCTTTCGTCACGTAGAATATTAAGTTTGAGAATGAAAAACAAACACAGCAGCACGTGCATACGATTGTCTACAATATATTCATATTGGGACAGCTAAAATCCCGCCATTCTTAGAGCAGATTAAACTCGGCAATGCTGAGGATGCCGGCTGTTTCGCTTGATGGATCACCTTCAGTTTTAGAACATGAGTGAACAAAACAGCCCGAAAACAAAGCATTGCCACACACACATACATGCACAGAGAGAGAGAGAGAGAGAGAGAGAGAGAGAGAGAATGCATTATGGACAAAAAGACACTACAAAGTAGACAGGTACTCTTCATTGAGAACAATGTTTATAATATCACTACAGAATAATAGATCACAAGGGTAGAGAAACAGTGGTCGGCAACAAAACATACATAAAAAGTAGATAAATAAAACTAAGGCAACAGTGAAGGACAATGGCAGAAAAGGAGATATTCATACCACTGAAATTCCGGAAGGGGAGGGGGGGGGGTATAATTTATTCTGAAAACTGACGTAAGCATCCGCACGTGGCACTGGAGCGCTCAAAACGTTTACAACAGAACAATGAAAATTCGAAATGCAACACTCGTTCCCAAAGGAACTTACAAGCTTGCAATGCAGCTCTCAAAACTGTCACAGTCGAACACTGAAGACTCGCAATGCAAACTCAAATTCACAATACAACGCTTAAACTTTCCCAGTGCGAGTAGAACACTGAAAACGCGGAATGCAACACTGAAACAAGCAATGAATGCCACAACCAACATTTTAAGCTTTGACACACCAGAACATTCAAAGTCCATAATAAGTGATAGAATTGATGCTGAAAACCCGCAAAGTAGCATTCAAATCTCGTGGTGCAACACTCCAAAATCGCAATGCAGCTCTCAGAACTGCAATGACGAAGCCTCAGCCGCCACGGCAATGCGTTAGTGTCACGGGGTATGACTGAGACATTTTGTTAGTGTCACGGGGTATGACTGAGACATTTTGTTAGTGTCACGGGGTATGACTGAGACATTTTGTTAGTGTCCCGGGGTATGACTGAGACATTTTGTTTGTGTCACGGGGTATGACTGAGACATTTTATTAGTGTCACGGGGTATGTCTGAGACATTTTGTTAGTGTCACGGGGTATGACTGAGACATTTTGTTAGTGTCCGGGGTATGTCTAAGACATTTTGTTAGTGTCACGGGGTATGTCTGAGACATTTTGTTAGTGTCACGGGGTATGTCTGAGACATTTTGTTAGTGTCACGGGGTATGTCTGAGACATTTTGTTAGTGTCACGGGGTATGTATGTCATTTTGAGACATTTCGGTGACATTTCGGTGTCCACCTCCTGTCAGCAGAGTGGTTCTGCTTGTGTGCTGTTCAGAGATGTACGAGAAGGTGAGCAAAGGCACCAAGCCGGTGCTGAGGCCCACCCTGGAGGAGTTTGACTGCCCCTCCGACGAACTTGCCGGCGTCATCCGGAGATGCTGGGCCGAAGACCCAGCCGAACGGCCCGACTTCCAGACACTCAAGTCGCTCATCAGGAAACTCAACAGGTAAGGGACTTGGTGGTTTGGTTATATCGGCAAGCTCAATAGGTAAGGGATTTGTGTTACGGTTATATGGGAAAACTCAACAGGTAAGGGACTTGGTGGTTTGGTTATATGGGAAAACTCAACAGGTAAGGACGTGATCTTACGGTTATATGGGGAAACTCAACAGATAAGGGACTTGGTGATTTTGGTTATATGGGGAAACTCAACAGGTAAGGGACCTGGTGTTTGTTATATGGGGAAACTTAGCAGGTAACGGACCTGGTGTTTGGTTGTATGAGGGAACTTAGCACGTAAGGGACTTGGTATTCTGGTTATATGGGGACACTCAACAGGTAAGGACTTGATATTATGGTTACATGGGGAAACTCAACAGGTAAGGGACTTGATGTTACCGTTACATGGGGAAACTCAATAGGTAAAGGACTTGGTGGTTTGGTTATATCGGGAGGCTCAACAGGTAAGGGACTTGGTGTTACGGTTATATGGGGACACTCGACAGGTAAGGGACTTGGTGTTACGGTTATATGAGGAC
This sequence comes from Conus betulinus, assembly GCA_016801955.1. NCBI lineage: Eukaryota > Metazoa > Mollusca > Gastropoda > Neogastropoda > Conidae > Conus > Conus betulinus. The sequence goes on from JADBJO010000378.1 coordinate 515,724, forward strand.
ACTCAACAGGTAAGGGACTTGGTGGTTTTGCTGTGTAGGGAAACTCAGCAGGTAAGGACTTGATGTTACGGTTTATGGGGAAACTCAACAGGTAAGGGACTTGGTGTTCTGGTTATATTGGGAAACTCAACAGGTAAGGGACGTGGTGCTCTGGGGTTTAAGGGGGGAACTCAACAGTTAAGGGACTTGGTGTTCTGGTTAAATGGGGAAACTCAACACATATGGGATTTGATGTTTGGTTGTATGGGGAAACCCAGTATGTAAAGGACTTGGTGTTCTGGTTACATGGTGAAACTCAACAGGTAAGGACTTGATGTTACGGTTATATGGAAAACTCAACAGGTAAGGGACGTGATGTTACGGTTATATGGGGAAACTCAACAGGTAAGGACTTGATGTTATGGTTATATGGGGTAACTCAACAAGTAAGGGACTTGGTGTTACGGTTACATGGGGAAACTCAACAGGTAAGGGACTTGGTGTTTGGTTATATGGGGAAACTCAACAGGTAAGGACTTGATGTTTTGGTTATATGGGGTAACTCAACAGGTAAGGGACTTGGTGTTACGGTTACATGGGGAAACTCAACAGTTAAGGGACTTGGTGTTTGCGTTATATGGGGTAACTCAACAGGTAAGGACTTGATGTTACGGTTATATGTGGAAACTCAACAGGTAAGGGAGTTAATGTTACGGTTACGTTTCTATGGGGAAACTCAACAGGTATGGGGCTTGATGTTACGGTTTTATGGGGAAAGTGAACAGGTAAGGGACTTGGTGTTCTGGTTATATGGGGGACACTCAACAGGTAACGGACTTGGTGTTCTGGCTGCTATATGGGAAAACGCAACAGGTAAGGGATATGGTGTTATGGTTATATGGGGAAACTGAACAGGTAAGGTACATGGTGTTCTGGTTATATTGGGAAGGTCAACCGGTATGGAGCTCCGTCCTTTGGGTAAGCTAGGAAAACTCAGCAGGTAAGGACCTCATTACTTTGATAAGCTGGGGAAACTCCACACTTTCGGACTTAGCACGTTTGCAGTTTGGTCTCATGATTTTGTAGGCATAGGAAACTCAACAGGTGACGGATTTAGCTCTTTGGCGAAATACATGAACTTAATACGTTTGGCACTGTTGTGGAAAATGTTGAAATGAAAGTATATTTCTACATGTAATCAAACTGCGCAGCATTAAGGACAAACGGTTCACCCAGTCACATTTTCAGGCGGCCGCTTATTACATAAAATAACAGTATTTCTAATTGTTGATTTGAACGGAGGAATAAGAGTGGATTTTTCAATTTATGATTAGGTCGATCAATTTTCTTTTGTGCGGAAGGAACGTTAAACAGAAACACGTGTCTTATGGCAATTGTTCACAAAAAGTTCACAAAGAAAGCATATCATTCGTTGATGTGACAGACTGGGGCAGCCTTTAGAGGTTTTTGTGTCCTGACTGTTGGATTTAAGCGAACGAATGAAAGATAAAGATGAATTTACATAGCGGAAAGCAACCCTTCGATCTTAACAACCGAGCATCAGATTCTTCAAGTGTAAAAATACCTGAATATGTAACAGAGATTCGTTTAAAACATTTCTGCAATAGAATATTTCCAAGGGTGAAAAATGGTGGGGAGATATTCAGAATTGTTTCAAGACCGGGTCTTTGTTATGAATACTCTGCCAGTGCTGTCTTTTGTCCATACTTCACCAGTGCAGAAAATTTAAAGGATTGAGAAGAAGAAATACAAAACAGAAAAGAACAACTAATTAGATTTGGTCATATATACCAAGAATCAGATGTACAACTATTTTGGTTAGCTAAGGTTTTTTTTCTACAAACATTCACATAGGCATACAGAAGAACAGAAGATGAGTTTGGGAAAGGGGGTGTCAGGACCGTATCATACTGGAGACCCGTTCCAAAGAACAAACTTCCAGGCGATACTCAGTTGTCACCTAACCCACAGGCTCAGCAGGTTGGTAACTACGTTTTGCCCGGAGGAAACGAACACAACTCGTTGTCGACTTCGCGGGCTCAGATGGTGTCAGCAAACTTCAATTGCGAGGACTTGCTTTATTGGTAACAAACTTACTGGGGGGGGGGGGGGGGGGGGGGGGGGGGGGGGGGGGGGGGGGTCTTTAGACATGTAAAGGGGAAGAGAGGTGGTGGGTAGGATGGGAATGGGACGGCGTGTGTGAAGAGGAGGATTTACTTGGCCAGAGGTCCTCACAGAATTTGCCAAGTTCAGACCGTTGTCGATTTGCATTAATGTCCCCAGTTGCGCGAGCCACCGTCGTCCTTGCTGTGTGTTTGGGATTTAGATTTGGCAGAACCTTCTTCTGAAGAGTTGTAGTTTCGGTTCATCACGGAGGCGTCACCGCATGCGGATTATTTAATATAAGTACACCAACGTACACTTCTGTGCAAGTGTTACGCTCGACGATTGTGAACAACCGAACAAGAACAGATTGGGGAAGAGGGATTACTGGACAAAAGTTAACAGATGGCGGACCTATGTTTTGACCCAACGCGATGGTCAAGAGAAGGAGGGCTTTAAGTGTATAGCTGAATACTTCGGCGTATTACGGAACAACAATGTGTAGCTATTCGTAACATTGTAGATAGTACGAAGATTCAGGATTGCGGCGTTACTTAAAAAAAAAAAAAAAAAAAAAAAAAAAAAAAATACAAATGAACACACAATGGATTATACAAAACAAACAAATGAATTTTCGATGTAATGTGTCTTCATTAGACGTCATAGATAAAAGATTTGAAAATTTTCAGGCATCAATTGTTCCAACGCAATACTCTTCAGAAAGCTAACAATACAACCATTTTAGGACCACTGTTTCCTGCATTTTTCATGTTGACATTTGTACCGTCTGAAAAAGATACTTGCTGAAAATCGTTCTTCTGTTTTGTATGGTATATGAAATAAACAACACACTGCGCTCTGCTTTTATGTTTACTTGCATTTAATCATAGATTCCTAAAAGAAATTAATCCATACATCTTTAATATTCACTCATGGCCGTTACAGAAACTTAGTATTGTTACAGTGGTTTCAAAAATTAAAGATTACTTACGTTACTACCGGCTGTAACGGCGTATAACGGTTTTTCTTCTTTATGGAATATCTCAGAAAGTACTCGGCCGATCTTTGTGAAAATTAGCAGGTGTGTTCACTATGGGTTACGGATGATACCGATGTTTTAGTTTACCGTTGTAGCCGTCGCCCATAGGGTTTTTCTTTCTTATGGATTATCTCAGAAAGCACTTTGTCGATCTTTCTGAAAATTTGTAGGCATTTTCGTTTTGGGTCAAGGATGATACCCGATGTTTTAGTCTACCGTTATAGCCGTTACTAACGGCTGTAACAGCCTGTAACGGTTTTTCTTCTTTATGGAATATCTCAGAAAGGACGTGGCCGGTATTTCTGAAATTTGTAGGTATGTTCATTATGGGTCATGGATGATGCCCAATATTTAAGTTTGCCGTTATAGCCGTTACTAAAGACCCATAATGGTTTTCTTCTGTATGGAAAATCTCAAAAAGTTCTTGGCCAATCTTTCTGAAATTTTGTAAGTATGTTCATTGTAGGTCACAGGTGATGGCCGACGTTTACCAGAATAGCCACTGCTAACGCTTACATTAGCCCAAGACGGGTTTTCCTCTTTATGGAACATCTCGCGCGTATTCAGGATAAACTGGGAGTACGTTTATATGCTTTGCATCTTGTTTTTAAATATGCTGCATTGCGTCTCAGCACGAGGACGTGCAGTCTTTTACGTCATATACATGGATAGGAAGGTATACAGAGGTTAAGTGAGCAACATACGGCGCATCAAAGAATCCATGGCAACAAGGGGAATGTTTGGGCAAATTTTGGTGGGCAAATCCTTTGATATAGGTAGAGCAGGAGTTGGATTCAGTGGGAACGATCTGGACAAAGGGTGTTGGTAGTGGCGGGTTTTGTACTGCCAGTTCTTATAGAACAGGGAGTACTTTAGAATGGGAACGAAGAAATGCTATCTGTGTGTCTGTCCGTCCGTCCGTCCGTCCGTCCGTCTGTCCGTCCGTACATGGTCAAAATGCGTTCCACTCGCCCCAGACAAAACTACTGGGCCAATCTTTCTGAAAATTTGTAGGTATGTTCATTATGGCAAATCTTAAATAAAAATGTCAGCGAACCGCCCAGAGAAACGTGGACAAACGAGTCACAAGACAAAACACACAACGCGTTTCGACCTCATGTCTTCCTCAGGTGAAAACAAAAACGTATAAAATAACGAAAATGCACTTTGCTTTGATCGCTTCAGAGTTAAGCGCAAGGAAGAAGGCGTTGAATGAGAACGAGGCTGTTGGAAGGGAAATAATGTGTGAGTCAAAGTCGTAGTGATGATAATAATATTACTGATAGGAATACTGATAATGGTCAATATGTTTAAAAAAAAAAAAAAAAAAAAATTACTACCAATCTTGGTGTCAATAGTATGGGCATGGGGAGAAAGAGAGTGGGTTAGAGGATTCTTAAACAGCATGGTTGCCGTGGCAACAGTCCCAGAGGCGAATGCGATGGTGATGTCAATGATAATGGTGGTAGTATCAATACTAGCAATATTATTACTGAATGGTACTGCTAACAACGATAGTGAAGGTTAAGGTAATAAAAGCATGATACAGAAATATATTTAGAAAAATATTTTTTTAATAATCAAAAAATAAATAAATGAAACATTAAAATAATAATAATATGATAATAAATACATCAATAAATAATTGAAAAATAATGGTAATAGAATAAATAGATGAAAGTAAAAATAAAATAAAAAATAACAATGTTAATATTTATGGTACTAAAGGTATTAATTCTGATAGTAAGGAGGAAAAAAACAAAAAAAACAACAACAACAAGGGAGGGGGAGGAGGGAGAGGGAGGACAGGAAGAACAGAAAGGAAACAAGATATAAGTTATGGGTAGGATGGAATCCAATAGGTATATTAATAATTACAGTAAATAGTTTTGTTAATAATTGTGATTGTAACTCTACAGTAATGGTAGTGATGCTATAGGAGGCTAGAAAAGTGGTAAGCTGAAATGTTAGAAATATTTTAAAGAATAATGATTACATTAACGAAAGTAGTAAATATGACATTTGTAATACTAGTTATGAAGTTGTAAGAAAAGGTATACTGATTAGATAAACAAATAAGTAAAATTAAAATTGTAAAAACGTTGGCAAATATATATATATATATATATATACACATATGTGTGTGTGTGTGTGTGTGTGTGTGTGTGTGTGTGTGTGTGTGTGTGTGTGTGTGAGAGAGAGAGAGAGAGAGAGAGAAGTGAGAGAGAGAGAGAGAGCGTGTTTGTTTGTGTGTGTGTGTGATACGTGTGTGTGGCGTGGGGTGGGGGGGGGGGGGCGCATAGTTATCAACATTTCCACAACATATGCACAGGAAAGAGGGAAGATGGAACTGGAGTTCATGTTGAAGAAATAGTAAATGAAAATAAAAGAAAACCAAATGAAGTAAAGGAAATGGAGTGGACAATTATCCGAATAAACAATAGACTGATGTGAGAAATCGAGAGGGTGTGGGTGAGAAGGGACAGGAAGATAGCTATAAGTTATGTGTAAGGTAAATAGTGGGAGATATGGTAGTATGTGTGTTTAGTGGGAAGATATGGTGGGCTGAGATCGAAGTGGTGGGTTGGTACATGTAACTTTAAGGTGTTGATGCTATGAAGGTGGAGGGAAGAAGGGGATGGATTTACATACTGACTGGGGGAGGGGGAGGGGCTGGGGCAACATATTCACACCTATACACAATCTCTCTCTCTCTCTCTCTCTCTCTCTCTCTCTCTCTCTCTCTCTCTCTCTCTAAAAAGTAAGTTATTGTATCTAAGTATTATCATTATTTTAATTCTACAATTAACGCTGGCAATGGGATTAGTGATAATTGGACATAATGCTTAGAAGTATAAAGGTGAAAATGACAGTGACGGTAATAACAATGACATCAGTGTTGTTGTAAATTAAATGTAATGATGTTGATGAAGATAACAGTAAAGATAATGAAGTGATGATAGTGATACAGTAATAATGGTTTTAAGTAATATAGGTAGGATGATAATAGGTGGAAAGGAGCTGAAATGCTCAATGAACATCAGCAGACAGTACTAGAATGATGGTAATAATGATAGTAGCAATGGTAAGTGCAGTAACACTAGCGGAAACAAAGGCGCCAGGAAAGGAAAGGAAACGACGAACGATAAAGGAGCTAGCATTCTATTTAGTGTGTGTGTGTGTGTGTGTGTGTGTGTGTGTGTGTGTTCCATTAGTAATGTCAGCCTTGTTCATTGGTTACCCCTTCTTTATGGAATATCTCCGAAAGTACTTGGCCGATCTTTGTGAAAATTAGCAGGTATGTTCATTATGGGTCACGGTTGATGCCCGATGTTTTAGCTTACCCCGTTATAGCTGTTACTAACGGCTGTAACGGCCCGTGACGGTTTTCTTTCTTTATGGAATATTTCAGAAAGTACTTGGTCGATCTTCCTGAAAATGTGTAGGTATGTTATTATGGGTCACGAATAATGCCCGATGTTTTAGTTTACCGTTATAGCCGTTACTAACGGTTGTAACGGCCTGTAATGATTTTTCTTCTTCATGGAATATCTCAGAAAGTACGTGGCCGATCTTTGAGAAACTTAGCATGTATGTTCATTATGGGTCACGAATAATGTTCGATGTTTTAGTTTACCGTTATAGCCATTACTAACGGCCTGTAACGGATTTTCTTCTTCATGGAATATCTCCGAAAGTACTTGCTCGATCTTTCAGAAATTTGTAGGTATGTTCATTATCGGTCACGGATGATGCTCAATGTTTTAGTTTGCCGTTATAGCCGTTACTAACGGCTGTAATGGCCTGTACGGTTTTTTTTTCTTCTTTATGGAATATCTCTGAAAGTTCTTGGCAGATCTTTGTGAAAATTAGCAGGTATGTTCACTATGGGTTACGGACGATGCCCGATGTTTTAGTTTACCGTTATAGCCGTTACTAACCCATAACAGTTTTTTTCTTCTTTATGGAATATCTCAGAAAGCACTTTCTCGATCTTTCTGAAAATTTGTAGATATGTTCATTATGAGTCACGGATGATACCCAATGTTTTAGTTTACCCCATTATAGCAGTTACTAACGGCTATAACGGCCCATAACGGTTTTTCTTCTTTATGGAATGTCTCAGAAAGTACTTGGCCGGTCCGGTCTTTTGAAAAGTTGTAGTTATGTTCATTAGAGGCGACGGACGATGCCCGACATTTTAGTTTACCGTTATAACGGTTACTAACGGCTGTAATTGCCCATAACGGTTTTTTCTTTTTTATGAAATGTCTCAGAAAGTACTTGGCCGATCTTTGTGAAAATTAGCAGGTATGTTCATTATGGGTCACGGATCATGCCCCCGATGTTTTAGTGTACCGTTATAGCCGTTATTAACGGCTGTAACGGCCTGTAACGGTTTTTCTTCTTTATGGAATATCTCTGAAAGTACTTAGCCGATCTTTGTGAAAATTAGCAGGTACGTTCATTATGGGTCACGGATGATGACCGATGTTTTAGTTTTACCGATGTTTTACCGTTATGGCCGTTAGTAACTGCTATAACAACCCATAACGGTTTTTTTTTTTATGGAATAGCTCAGAAAGTACTTGGCTGGTCTTTCTGAAAATTTGTAGGTATTATGGGGCACAGATGATGCCCGATGTTTTATTTTACCTTTATAGCCGTTACTAACGTTTTTTCCTTCTTCATGTAATATATCAGAAAGTACGTGGCCGATATTTCTGAAATTTGTAGTATGTTCATTATGGGTCATGGATGATGCCCGATGTTCAAGTTTACCGTTATAGCCGTTACTAACGGCCCATCATGTTTTTCTTCTTCATGGAAAATCTCAGAGTGTCCTTGGCGGATCTTTCTGAAAAATTTGTATGTTCATTATAGGTCACAGACGATGGCGGATGTTTACCAGAATAGCCATTACTAACAGTTAGACCAGCCCAAGACAATGTGTTTTTACTGTTATGGCTGTTACTAACGGTCATAACGACCAATAACTGTTTTCCTTCTTTATGGAATATCTCAGAAAGTAATTGGCCGATCTCTCTGAAAATTTGTAGGCATGTTCAATATGGGTCACGGATCGTGCTCAGTGTGTTATTTTACCGTTGTAGCCGTTACTACAGCTATAAGGGACCCGTAACGTTTTTTTTCTTTTTTATGGAATATCTTAGAAAATACTAGGCCGATCTTTCTGAAAAGTTGTAGGAATGCTCCTTTTGGGTCACGGATCATGTCCGATGTATTAGTTTACCGTTATAGCCGTTATTAATGGCCCATAATGGTTTTCCTTCTTTATGTAATATTTCTGAGCCACGGATGATGCCCGCTGTGTTATTTAAACTGTTATTAACCCCTATAACAGCCCATTGTGGTTTTTCTTATTTATGGAATATCTTAGAAAGTACTTGGTCGACCTTTCTGAAAAGTTGAAGGTATGTTCACTATGGGTCACGGATCATGCCCGATGTGTTTTTTTACCGTTTATAGCCGTTACTAACAGCTATAATGGTCCATAAACGTTTTTTTTTTTGTTTTTTATGGAATATTTTCTGAAAAAACTTGGCCGATCTTTCTGAAAATTAGCAGGTATGTTCATTATGGGTCACGGATCATGCCAAATGTTTTTTTTTTTTAACCGTTACAGCCGTTACTAATGGCTATAACGGCCCATAACAGGTTTTCTTCTTTGTGGAATATTTTCGAAAGTACTTGGCCGATCTTTCTGAAAAGTTGTAGGTGTGTTCATTATGGGTCACGGATCATGCCCGATGTTTTATTTTACCATTATAACCGTTACTAGGTTATAACGGCCCATAACTATTTTTCTTTTTATGGAATATCTCAGAAAGTAATTGGCTGATCTTTCTGAAAATTTATAGGCATGCTCCTTATGGGTCAAGAATCATGCCCGATGTTTTTTTTACCGTTATAGCCGTTACTAACGGCTGTAACGGCCTGTAACGGTTTTTCTTCTTTATGGAATATCTCTGAAAGTACTTAGCCGATCTTTGTGGGAGCCGGAATAGCTCAGTTGGTAGAGCGCCTGACTCGCAATCTTGGTGATCCTGGGGTTGCAGGTTCGAACCTCCTCCGCCGGGCGTTTCGGTACAGGGGGATTTTTCCCTCGGAGTTAACTTTGGTTCTGACTCCATTTCCCATACAGTCCTTCGAATGAGACTATAAACCGAGGTTCCGTGTGTGAACGCACGCATAACATCTTGCACACTCGTAAAATCCCATCACCAACATTCGAAAGAGTAGGCCAGTTTGGCCGTTGGTATGGATGACACGTTACACATAGCATGCACCCTGAGTGAGAAATGGAAAGAATGAAGGAAGTAAGGAAAATGAGTGATCGATATTGAACGATACTGACTAGATGACACGGGACACGACTGAATGAAGCATCAGTTGGCAGTTCTTCAGTCGGCACTACCCAGGTAGGCAGCCCGTTGTGTAAACGAGTGTTACATGTTTATAGTTGATTATTGTAAAGCGCTGTGAGCTCTAGTGAGAAAAAGGGCACTCTATAAATATAGGTTATTATTATTATTATTATTATATTAAAATTAGCAGGTATGTTCATTATGGGTCACGGATGATGCCCGATGTTATAGTTTATTTTTATTTTATCGTTATAGACTTTATTAACGGCCATAGCGGCCCATAATGGTTTTTTCTTTCTTTATGTCTTATTTTACCGTTATAGCCGTTACTAACGGCTATAACAGACTATAACAGTTTTCTTCTTATGGAAAATCTCAGAACGTATTTGACCGATCTTTCTAAAAATTTGAAGGTATGTTCATTAGGGGTCACAGATGATGGCCCATGTTTACCAGAATAGCCGTTACGAACGGCTATAACGGCCCAAAAAGGGTTTTCCGCTCTATGGAATATCTCACGCGTATTAAAGACAAACTGGGAGTACGTTTGTATGCTTTGCATCTTCCTTAATTCCTGTATCTTGAACTGGTTGCAGACTAGTTGAGGGTGCAAAGCTTGTTCGTTGGGGTTGTGTGATTGTTTGTCTAGTTGGTTGATTAGTTCGTTGATTGTCGTTGCTTTTCTATAATTTCATCACTATTTCTTTTTTTTTTTTTTTTTTTTTTTTTTTTTTTTTTTTTTCTTTTTTTCTGTATATGAACTGGGAGTACTTTACAATGGGAACGAAGAAATGCTCTGTGTGTGTGTGTCTGTCTGTCTGTCTGTCTGTCTGTCTATGTCTGTCTGTCTGTGTCCGTCCGTCCGTGGTCAAAATGTGTTCCATTCGCTCCAGACAAAACTACTGGGCCGATCTTTCTGACAATGTGTAGGTATGTTCATCACGAGTGATGCCCGATGTGTTATTTCACCGTTAGGGCCGTTACTAAAGGCTGTTACGGCCCATAACGGTTTTCCTTCTTTATGGAGTATCTCAGAAAATACTCGGCCGATCACGGATGATGCCTGATGTGTTATTTTACCGTTATAGCCGTTACTAACGGCCCTAACGGCCCATAACGGTTTTTTCTTCTTTATAGAATATAGTTCTCGGCCGGTCTTTCTGAAAATTTGTTTGTATGTTCATTATGGGCTACGGATGATGTCCGATGTGTTATTTAACTGTTATAGCCATTACTAATGGCTATAACGGCCCATAACGGTTTTTTAATGGAATATCTTAGAAAAAAAGTACTTGGTCGATCTTTCTGAAGATTTGTAGGTATGTTCATTATGGGTCACGGATCATGCCCAATGTTTCATTTTACCGTTATAGCCGTTACTAACGGCTATAACGGCCCATAACGGTGTTTCATTTTTATGGAATATCACATAACGTATTTGGCCGATGTTTCTGAAAAATTGAAGGTATGTTCATAATGGGTTACAGATGATAGCCCATGTTTACCAGAATAGCCGATACGAACGGCTATAACGGCCCAAAACGGTTTTTTTCCTCTTTACGCGTATTCAAGATAAATTGGGAGTACGTTTATATTATATACTTTGCATATTGTCTCTCTTTTTCAGAGACGAGGGCAAGAGTGACGTACTAGGCAACTATTTTTTTTCTCTCCTGTTTTTGCCATATTGTTGTTGTTGCTGTTGTTGTTTTTTTGTCGTTGTTGTTACTGTTGTTGTTTTGCCATTGCTGTTGTTACTGTTGTTTTTGCTATTATTGTTGTTGTTGTAATTGGAGAGGCAGAAGAAGGAATACATTCTTGACAATCTTACCTTTTTGTTGAGCAGAGACGAGTTTAAAGGAAGCGTTCTGGATAATGGTGTTTGAGTAGAGACGAGATTAAAAAGGAACCGTTTTGGACTACCTTTATTTTCAGCTAAGTAGAGAAGAGGAAGACGGGCATATTCTGGACAGCCTTTCTTTTTGTCTTTCTCAGAAGCAAGAACTAGAAAAAAAACGCTCTGGGCAGCCTGTTGTTTGTTGTTGACCAGAGGCCGGGTCAAGGGACACGTTCTGCACAACCTGTGTGTTGTTTAGCAGAGGCCGGGACAAAGGACACGTTCTGCACAACCTGTGTGTTGTTGAACAGAGGCCGGGTCAAAGGACACGTTCTGCACAACCTGTGTGTTGTTGAACAGAGGTCAGGACAAGGAAAGGGCGCTGGAACAGGGGCGAAGACAAGAGGGACACTTTGGACAGCCTTTGTAATAAACTGGATACGTTTTATTGAAAAGTAGTTAGACTCAGAATCAAAACTTACTTGGAGAATATTTCGACAGGGTCGCCCCACACAACAGTCGCCCCACCAGGCATCGCTGCCACAATAGCAACAGTGAGCTGATGAAGACAGGGCGACCCTGTCGAAATATTCTCCAAGTAAGTTTTGATTCTGAGTCTTTAACTACTTTTCTAATGTTGAATCCAGAAACCTATATTCTAACTGGACACGTTTTTTTCCTGAACAGCAGGTGAAAGGAGAACATTCTGGGCAACCTGTTGGTGGTATTTTTTTCGGTTTTGTTTAAGCGGAGCTGGAGCGAATACAAGAACATTCTGGGGCAGCCTGTTGTTCTTTGCTTAGCAAGAGCGGGGACAAAGGGAACATTGTGGACAACCTGTTGTTCCTTGCTGAGCATGACCAGGGACAAGGGGAATATTGTGGACAACCTGTTGTTCTTTGCGGAGCATGACCAGGGACAAGGGGAATATTGTGGACAACCTGTTGTTCTTTGCTGAGCATGACCAGGGACAAGGGGAATATTGTGGACAACCTGTTGTTCTTTGCTGAGCATGACCAGGGAAGGGGGGGATATTGTGGACAACCTGTTGTTCTTTGCTGAGCATGACCAGGGACAAGGGGAATATTGTGGACAACCTGTTGTTCTTTGCGGAGCATGACCAGGGACAAGGGGAATATTGTGGACAACCTGTTGTTCTTTGCGGAGCATGACCAGGGACAAGGGGAATATTGTGGACAACCTGTTGTTCTTTGCGGAGCATGACCAGGGACAAGGGGAATATTGTGGACAACCTGTTGTTCTTTGCTGAGCATGACCAGGGACAAGGGAATATTGTGGACAACCTGTTGTTCCTTGCTGAGCATGACCAGGGACAAGGGGAATATTGTGGACAACCTGTTGTTCTTTGCTGAGCATGACCGGGGACAAGGGGAATATTGTGGACAACCTGTTGTTCTTTGTTGAGCATGACCCGGGACAAGGGGAATATTGTGGACAACCTGTTGTTCTTTGTTGAGCATGACCGGGGACAAGGGGAACATCCTGGACAACCTGTTGTTCTTTGCTGAGCAGGAGCGGGGACAAGGGGAACATGCTGGACAACCTATTGTTCTTTGCTGAGCATGACCGGGGACAAGGGGAATATTATGGACAACCTGTTGTTCTTTGTTGAGCATGACCGGGGACAAGGGGAACATCCTGGACAACCTGTTGTTCTTTGTTGAGCATGACCGGGGACAAGGGGAACATCCTGGACAACCTGTTGTTCTTTGCTGAGCAGGAGCAGGGACAAGGGGAATATTGTGGACAACCTGTTGTTCTTTGCTGAGCATGACCGGGGACAAGGGGAATATTGTGGACAACCTGTTGTTCTTTGTTGAGCATGACCGGGGACAAGGGGGATATTGTGGACAACCTGTTGTTCTTTGTTGAGCATGACCGGGGACAAGGGGAACATCCTGGACAACCTGTTGTTCTTTGCTGAGCAGGAACGGGGACAAGGGGAACATGTTGGACAACCTGTTGATCTTTGTTGAGCAGGAGTGTGGACAAGGGGAACATCCTGGACAACCTGTTCTTTGCTGAGCAGGAGCGGGGACAAGGGGAACATCCTGGACTACCCGTTGTTTGTTGTTGAGCATGACCTGGGACAAGGGGGAACATGTGAACAACCCGTTGTTCTTTGCTGAGCGGGAGCGGGGACAAGGGGAACATTGTGAACAACCCGTTGTTCTTTGCTGAGCAGGAGCGGGGACAAGGGGAACATCCTGGACAACCTGTTGTCCCGCATGGAGCAGTACGCCAACAACTTGGAAGCCCTGGTGGCAGAGAGGACTCAGGACTACCTGGACGAGAAGAAGAAGGCGGAGGATCTGCTCTACTCCATGCTGCCCAAGTAAGATCCTAGGGAGGGAGTATGGGTGTGTGCACAGTTCGGTTTCTTTTTTCGTGTTTTTTTTTCCGTGGGAATTGTGCTTAAGACTCCTGTACATTTTCAGCTTTTGCGCTTACAGCCTCATAGTGTATTCTTTTGATGATATACTCAGGTTTGATTAAAATAGCGTATTTCTTTCTCATCTCAGACCTTGTTGGGTTAACAGTATGATTATAGATCTTTTATATAATCTCAGCTCTTTTAGACTATTCTTTTATGTATGCTCGGATTTTGTAAACTTAACCGAATATTTCGTGTGTGTGTGGTTTTTTTTTTAATCTAAGAAATCTCCCTATGGCTGCTTACTTTAAGGTTGATATCACAAGTTTGCAGACCGGTTTTTGTTTGTGCTATACACCCAGCCTCTCTCGGCCATTATCAGCCACACACTCTCTCCTTCACCATAGCTTTTCAGATGACAACCAGCTGTATATCTCTGGCCATCTCAGTCAGCCTTATGAAATAATCCCCTCTTCTCAAGCATGCATTTCCGATGTTAAATCATGGATGCACAATAATAAACTACAACTTAACGCAGACAAAATCGAAATAATCCTCATTGCTTCGAAACACACTATCAGAACTCATTCTCTCCCTTTTTTTTCCATAAATGTTGATGGAAACGAGATAAATCTGTCAGTGTCTGTTCGTAAGCTCGGCGTTACACTTGACCAAACTCTTTCTTTCAAACAATATAATTCTAATGTGTGCAAGTCCTGCTACCTTGAACTTAGTAGAATCAGCTCAGTTCGCCACTTTCTCACTCAAAATGCCGTGAAGACTCTAATCTGTGCTTTTGTTCTGTCTCGGCTTGACCATTGTAACTTCCTCTATGCCGGTTGTCCCACAAGGCTCTTCTCTAAACTTCAACAAGTTCAGAACAACGCCGCCCGTCTGATCTCCCGCTCTTCTAGATCTGATCACATATTACCAATTCTGTCATCCCTTACACTGGCTCCCTATTCAGTCTCGCATTGACTTTATAGTTCTCCTCCTGGTTTTCAAATCACTGAATAATCTTGCTCCCTCCCCCATACCTCTCTAACCTCCTTCATCTCTACGTTCCATCTCGCAACCTTATGCTCATCCACCCGATTTTCGTCTGCTTCGGCTTCCCTCAGCTCGCCTGAAAACTTCAGGCCACCGTTCTTTCTCTTACCTGGCACCTGCTCTGTGGAATGGTCTGCCTTCTTCTCTGCGTAACACGGACTTTTTAAAGACTTTTAAAACCTCCCTAAAACGTTGAGGAGCGCCAACGACATGCGGGCAATCTCGCACGTGTGACGCTTGCCATTACGTACGGCATTTTGTACGTGTGTGTGTGTGTGTGTGTGTGTGTGTGTGTGTGTGTGTGTGTGTGTGTGTGTGTGTGTGTGTGTGTGTGTGTGCTTTGAGTCAGAATTAGTATTTTATCATGTTCTGTGATATGCGCTTGGGCACTCGCGAGGTAAAGCGCTCTATAAATATCCTTTTACATTACATACATACATTACATATTCATGTTTTAAGAAATTAATTGAGACATTAATTGAGTATTTTTGTGCTCAGATCTAATAGAGTTACCAGAATAATTACAGTTTTTGTATATGCTCAGTCCTTTTATCACTTACAATTTATATTTTTGGTATGTTTGCTCAGATCCTGTAAATTTAATCGGATTGTTCTTTTATTTTGTGACATCTTCATATGAACTCCGTACTGATTCAGTACTTCGAGGGGTGGCACAGGATACTGTTTCGATGTGAAACATACTTTGGAAAGCGGAACTACCGTTTTAGAGCAGCGAGCATTCGGAAGTGAAGATGTGTCACACCATTAGATGTTTTGACAAAGCAAGGATCAGCAGCACTGCCCTGTCGGTTGGTGCCCTGACAGGTCAGCGAGATTCCACAGCCTGGTTTGGTGTTCCTGCTTCGTTCGGCCTCCGAATTTCCCCTCCTCCCTCTCCCTCTCTCTCTCTCTCTCTCTCTCTCTCTCTCTCTCTCTCTCTCTCCCATAAGACTGTGAAGAATTGCTGTCCAGGTCCGCTATGGCTACAAATCCTGACGACAGTGTGTTAGACAGGGAAATCAGGCAACGCCATGTTGCACGGCTATTAAAACAGAAAATGGTTCACCTCGGCCTCACCTCGGTGGGGGATGTTTCTGGACAACCCCTTAAACCTCCCCCACCCCCTCCCCTCTGCTCTGCAAAAATGACATTTTTGGAATGTTGGCCCATGTACCTCCACGAGGGAAAGACCACCAGATTCCCCTTGTGGACCCCCCCCCCCCCCCCCCCCCCCCCCCCCCCCCTTTCTTATGTAACTGATCGGCCACTGTCATGCTTTCTATGTGACCGAGGTTTTCGCTTGATACGACTTTCCCATTTCCCTGTAAAAGCTGCAATCATTTCCATGGCATGATTATGTACCTGATTACCGTATTCTCACCGTACAGACAGCCATACAAAACATCAACTCAGTCATGACTTCGCTACACTCCCCTCGAGGTCCCAAACCCGCCCCCCCTTAGCTACCCTACCACTACCACCCTGACCTCTCCTCTCCCCCAGCAGACACCGCTCCGCAAGAATGCACTGATTTTCAGAAGCTTGGGCTTCCCAGCACGCAAACTTTACAAAATCTTTAGATTTGTAACACAGCACTGAGCATAATAAAGTTGAATTTGTCGAATTCGCGCGCAGACCTTTTCCGCCTTGCTCTATATTTAACAACGGTTTTGTGATGGCCGTTTTCCTATGGAGTGACGGTTTTGTTAAAAAAAAATTTCAAAGAGAGAAAGCTAATTTCCATGAACAGACACTGTCAAATCTAAACTTTAAACCGACAGAGAAGGTTCAGGGCTGCGTCGCTTCCAGTAACAGACAATCGGATTAAAACCTATGTATATTTTTCAAGAAAATGTACGAAACAATTCCACTAAGTCACACTTGGCCAGAAAAAAAAACTGCCCTCATGTAATACTGGTATACCGCTTAGTTCGTTCTTCTGAAGTAACATTTGATTTGGGGTCATTATTGTATAGCTTAAGGTTGACTTGTCCAGCTTTTATGACCAAATTATGTCCACAGTTTTGACGTAGCTTGTGTACTTAGTTGTGTGCGACCTCTGTCTGTTAGGTAGCACTTGCTAACATATTAATGTAAGGTCTAACTGACTGAATCTTCTCCTTTTCCTGATCCTGGGCTTATTTTCGTTTTTCATGTTTGGTTCTTCAATTTCGGAACCCATGAGGGCGGACGGAGACTATCCTTTAACCTCCAGAAGCTTGGATATGATGTATGGTCAGCCTAGGGCATAATTGAGTCAGAACTGGACTAGTTTCTCAGGTGAGAACTCCCAGCATCCTTTTCGATATTCAGGTCGGACATGTACATATGAAGATAAGCAATTTTACTACTCAAAGTAGTTTTATGATACCTGTCTAAACACAAGGACTCCACCCCCAGACCCCGGAGGTCCGGAAAAGGGGCAAAACTGAATTCACTCACTCAGGTGCTGAACTGACTATAGGAGATTACCCGTTGCCTTTTTAAATTAAAAGGCAGACTTCGCCCACCCCCACCCCCCCCCCACCCCCCTCCGTTCTCCAATTTTAATTTGTACTGGGAATCCTGATATTTGGCACAACGCTACACTGGAGATAAGGCATTTAGTGTGGACAGGGTAAGTATATCATAAACTACTTTTGATAGTAAAGTTCCTATTTTTAACTCGGTTGTTTTTGCTTTTTCTGTGCGTCAGCACTCTCTCTCTCTCTCTCTCTCTCTCTCTCTCTCTCTCTCTCTCTCTCTCTCTCTCTCTCACACACACACACACACACACACACACACACACACACACACACACACACAACTGTATGTCGCTTTTACTCTGCTTTTTTTTTTTTTTTGTTTGTTGTTTTATTTTTTGCCGCCCCATTCCCCTCCGTCTCTCTCTCTCTCTCTCTCAACCTCCTTTGTCCCCCCACCTTTCTCTACCTCTTCCATTTCCGCCCCATTCACTCTTTGATTAAAATGTGCATATAAATGTCCAACGCTGACAGGTCAGTGGCCAGCTGCCTCATACGTGGACAGTCGGTGGTGGCCGAGACGTTCGAGAGCGTCACCATCTACTTCTCCGACATCTGCGGCTTCACCGCAATCTCCGCTGCCAGCACGCCCATGCAGGTGAGGCCCACTTTCGGACGCGCTGTCGCCTACCTGTGGTCAACGTTACACTGCCATCGCCTTGTGGGCACGGCATGGTGGAAAGGCGTAGGCCATCTTTTTTTATCATCACCACATTTATGTTTTGTAATGTGTCAGATACCCTTAACTGCTCGGTGGGCAGAGAGGCTTTGCGAGCCGTAAAACTGTGTCCCCACCATTTGTTCGACCCACGACCGACAGCTCCTCAGCTGTCACACACACACACACACACACACACACACACACACACACACACACACACACACACACACTAACATACATTTGGCAACAGATGTCTGATATTACCTTAACATACATTGGCCAGCAGATGTCTGATATTACCTAACATACATTGGGCAACAGATGTCTGATATTACCTTAAGATACATTGACCAACAGATGTCTGATATTACCTTAACATACACTGACCAACAGATGTCTGATATTACCTTAACATACATTGGCCAACAGATGTCTGATATTACCTTAACATACACTGACCAACAGATGTCTGATATCACCTTAACATACATTGGCCAACAGCTATCTGACGCTGTTGCTTGTCCGCGTGTCAGCATCTTCACGCCAGTTCGTAATACCAGCGCAAGTTACTTGACTTCTGTCAGTTTGTGTAACGGCACCATGACGTTTCTCTTTGATCAAGGTAGACGCTTTACAATATATGTTTTAAGAATTCCAATAAAAGCAAAATCGCCATGAGGTCGTTTGCCCTGACTTTTTGAAGGTCGGATGTCAACTTTCAGTTTAAGTACGTATTTGTCTTACGATATGTATCTTTTCCTGTTTGGAAATATTCACTTTTTTGTGTGGTTGATCTTATTTGATGTATGTCATTTAATGATATATTAAGTTATTTGCGTTCAAATGTGTTATCACAACAGAGATAAAAACACGTGCTTGGATGACACCTGCCGTTTACATAGAGGTATTGCTCATGGGAAGTAATCGTAGATTGGGCGAAAAGAGTTGGTGAATTGTTTCCCTTAGGTCAGTGAAGGTAAAGTTTGGTGTCTCTCTTTGCCAGTTCGTGTGTTTGCAGTTTTCATCATCTTTTTCTTCCGTAAATTCAGGTGCTAGCAACTTGTTCTTTGTTTTGTTTTTTTTTGTTGTTGTTGTTTTGTTTGTTTTTCGTTGTCTTTGTTTCTCAGAAAGCGAAGAAATCTCTTTATGTGAGTGATTAGTTAGAATAAGGTATGCATATGCAGCGTGTAATGAATACGGCGTTCCTATGTTTACTTGGGAATTGATGTAAAACGCTCTTATGCTGATTATTGTTAGTCTATGTTATTATTGTTAAATAATAGTTTGAATACCTGCGATCTGTTTCAGACCTTTTTTTTCAAATTGAGTTATGTAAGCTGTTTAAGAATGCATTATGACTGTAGTTATTTTTGTGAAGTACTTTGAGCATAATATTTGTAATTTTTGCTGTTACGTTTGGCAAACTGTCAGCAACGTAATTTAAATTGATGATCATCATTAAGCATTACTAGAAAACAGTAGCAGTCGTAGATGGGGCAGTAAAGAATTGCACGTTAGTTGTATTAGTAAGTACACAGGAGTTGGTAGATGTGATAACAGCTGTGGCTGTTGCTTGTTGAAACCTTAAGAGTCTGATATGCCAAGTGACCTTGACAATCTGATGACATCAATCCTGTTGTCTGTTGAAAACCTTAGAGTCTGATATGCCAAGTGACCATGGCAGTCTGATGACTGTATCGTGCAGGTTGTGGCTTTGCTGAACGATCTCTACACCATGTTTGACTCCATTCTGGAAAACTTCGATGTGTATAAGGTGAGATTACTTGCCTCTATCCCCTTCCCACTTCCTCCTGCTCTCCATCAATTCACCTCACCCCCTCCAGCTCTGTGCTTTTATTTACAAGTACGGTAGGCTTGTAGCTGATTATGTCGTATGTAGTTTGTGACAATGTGAAATAGGTCTCCTCGAAAAAAACCCCGGAATCGACCGCAGCTTCAGGGGACAGTGCAGCCTCTGACCGCAGTTCCTGGCACAGAAGCATGGCTACAGGAGCATCCACTTCTCAGAGCACACTGGATGTTGAGTGAAGGCGTCTGCGGAAAAATGAGAGACTGGCTAGCTATGTAACACCTTTTTAGTGACCCACCTGCGGGAGACACTCTACCGTCAGCACTGGACTGTTCACCTTCGGATCCACAAACCCCGCTAATCCCAAACAACGGCTTTGTTGAAGTGCTGATGGTCATCATTGTCCGCAAGGAAAATCCATAGACATAAGATGACATTGCTTCTGACATAGCTTCAGTGACTATAAGCTTCAGTTTCACTTTCTTCCAAAAGACATCGTGAGGACTAGTCCATGTACGTTTCAGCTTATCTATTCATTACTATGATTAACTGTAAAGCCCGTCTGTTCATTGTGTTGGTGATTGGTTCATTGACCATTAAACATAGGTCATCTCTTTATTTGTTTTTAGGACATATCTTTCTCAACCATTCATTGTATGGGTCGTCTGTTTATTGTGCAGAATATCTGTTCCTCGTACATGCCGTTTGCTGACGATGAAGGGCCAGTATCTTGAATGAAACAAAGCCCTCCTCATCATTATCAGTCTCTTCTCCTGTCAGCTAAAAAGCACTAGGTTCACAGTTGGTGATATATTTGCTTATGTGGCCATTTTAATATCACCATTTCAAGTACCTGTGTTCCATTTTCAGGTAACATGTCTGAACATGACACCAGTGTACCTGCTTTTAGGGGCTTCGGTGTTATTTGGTACGTGTCATCAGTCCCGCCGGCACACAATGACTTTGAACCCTACGGAGGATGAAGTGAAATTTACGGCCCAGCAGTTGTCTTCATCGTTTGTTTGATTTTGATGCACAAAGTCACAAGCGGGCCCAGTGGCAATTCCGTCGCCTCATCCGAAAGAGTCTAAAGGTGAACAATCTGCACAAATGTTGACTCCCCTTAGAAAACCCAGTATGATCTGACCGTCTCAGGCGGGGATCGAACATAAGACTTTGGGATCAAGAGACAAAGCTTTATTCCTCGGACCAACCAGCAAACCCTCTTCCATTCCCAGCCCCGCAAAGCGCCATTTGTTTGAAATAGCTTGTGCCTGTCTTTGGCAGGTGGAGACGATAGGAGATGCCTACATGGTGGTGTCTGGGCTGCCTGTACGTAATGGCAAGCGTCACGCGCGCGAGATCGCCCGCATGTCGTTGGCCCTCCTCAACGGCGTCAAGTCCTTCAAGATCAGGCACCGTCCAGAGGAGCAGCTGATGCTGCGTATTGGGCTGCACACAGGTAGGTGGCTGTCCGCACGACCGTGTGGCTCTGGGCCGCCTGGGAAACAAGAGGAGGAGGATTTCAAAGTTATAGTCAACACGATCTAGCAGTAATGCATATATTAATCTGTGTTGGTATATTGTTGTTTGCTGTGTATAGGTCAGATCAGGATTTATAACAAGCTACAGGGAGAGGGTGGTGGAAGTTTCCACGCTTTGTGCCTCTTGTCGTGAGTGCTAGGTGAACGGGGTGCTGCTGGTTGTGCGCTTTGTGTTATTTCGACTTAAGTCCGAAGGTTTCTGTCTTTTTCAATTACATACTGCTTACGCATGCATCAACCCCCTTCCTCCCTATGCATCACTTAAAGTGTCCTTGTCATTAGGAAACTGGCTGTAGATTTTTTGAAAAGTGGCGCATTACACGACAAGGCATATGTGTGGAAGATAAATTTGTGAAAGAAGAAAGGGGACATTATTGTCAGACAAACAGAGGGAAGAAAATGTACAAAATGAAGACGTACAAGGTGAGATACGATGAAAGGCGGTTGGAATGAGGTCCGGAGGGCGTGCGAAATTGGTTCTAGGTAACTGGCTTTGATTATAACCCGAATTCTTGCTGTGACTAAACCATGTGTCACCACTGTGGTCGGGAAAAACGATTTATTTGATTATTACAGAATCTCTTTTCACAACCGACCCAGTACGGTTGACTCCGGCTATTCAAATGTGTTGACATGCTTTTCACGAAAATACTACTTGTGTTGAACTGGGGAGAAAGGAGGAGGAGGATTTTAAAGTTATCTAAAACGGCTTTAAATCTTCCTGGAAAAAAAAAACACGTGTGTGGCCGGTGAAAAGAACAGAAATAAATTCTAGGTTGCAAGTTCTTTTTTTTTAATTGGGTAGTGGGAACCAGTCGTGTCTAACTGGGATTTGGTTACAGCTGGACCTCCTACTGGAACGAAATATTCTTTCAGAGATTTTTTTTAGCTAGGGGAAAATCGCTCAGGAGCAACAGAATTTACTAACAACGACATTAGTAGAATCGGCTTCGACTGAATTGATGTTTTTTAAGCTTTTCTGGAATGCTACACTAGAAATGGACAGGGAAAGGCCGAGCAGGATGAATTTGAAGCCTGTTGTAACATGGTCATTGTGAATAACCGTTAACGAGATTGACGTGATTTAAGCGACTGTCTTTACAGTTGCATGGAAATAGCGCATGGGATTATATGTATGGAGAATACATTTGCTTCGTTTACGACAGGACTTCGTTACAGTCGATTCAAACATTACTGATTTTGACTGTACTGATTTTTTTTTTTTTAAGTTTAAGAACGAATAATATTCCATAGTATACGTTTTCATTGTAGAACGGCACGTCGGGCTGTTCGAGGAAATAAACCCAAATCACGTCTCATTCTTCTTTCGGACTTGCTTCTCCAAACTGTCATGAATCTTCTTGTGGTGTTAGCTTTGTTCATTGATTGTGTGGCAAGGGGCGAGACTGGAAGTGTGAGAACGAGATAGGATGGGTGTGTGACTTTTTAAAGAAAGGTCTATATGTGTGTCATTCCTACAGTGATGTAATTCACTCCAGTTGCCTTCCCTCCGCCCCGGCCCTCCTGTCCTTCAAACACCCCTTGTCTTTCTCCTCATGCACCTCTCTTTTTCCAGCACACCCCTAGCCCCCCCCCCCCCCCCCCCCCCCCCCCCCCCCCCCCCCCGGCCTCATCACATCACTAAGCAAAGCTATTCCAAATACAAAGTCAAGCGAGATTAAACCACTCTCTCAGTCTGTCTTCATTACACGAATATGAAAAAAATCGATTTACTGTCGTGTGTTTGTGTGTGTGTGTGTGCGTGCTTGTGTGTGTTTGTGTGTGTGTGTTGTGTGTGCGTGTGTGTGAGTGTGTGTGTGTGTGTGTGTGTGTGTGTGTGTGTGTGTGTGTGTGTGTGTGTGTGTGAAAAGGAAAGAGAGAGAGAGGTATGAATTCAAAGGGCGTATCAAGGCTGTCATCCCATAGAGGAGAGAGAGAGGATGTTTAGCTGTAGGAAGTTTTCTGACCTTATAACGTTGCACATAATCAAGATATTTTCATGCCTTTTGCTCACACACACACACACACACACACACACACACACACGCTCGCCACACACGCACACACAGAGCTATAAACATGATTTGTCCTTCTCTCTTGTCGTCTCTGTCTCTGTCTCTCTTCTCCCTTCCTCCCTCCCCCCCCCCCCTCTCTCTCTCTCTCTCTCTCTCTCTCTCTCTCTCTGTGTTATAATGGCCTTCACTCGTATAGTGATGATGTGCGAAAAAAAAAAGATACTAATACCCAGTTATCGGTAGTCCAGTGTTTTGCGAAGATGTGCATGGATGCCCCTTCAGAGGGTGCAATATCCAATGCTAAATGCTCTCTCTCTCTCTCTCTCTCTCTCTCTCTCTCTCTCTCTCTCTCTCTCTCTCTCTCTCTCTCTCTCTCTCTCTCTCATATACCCAGGCTCAGTGGTGGCGGGAGTAGTGGGCCTGAAGATGCCTCGCTACTGCCTGTTTGGAGACACTGTCAACACGGCCTCCCGGATGGAGTCAAACGGCATGCGTGAGTTTACCGTCCTGGCTGTGCGTGTGTGTGTGTGTGTGTGTGTGTGTGTGTGTGTGTGTGTGTGTGTGTGTGTGTGTGTGTGTGTAGATATCTTATTTTGTGTACACTAGTTTACCATCTCTTTAAATAATTGTTTTTTTCTGGTACAATTTTCCACATTATCTGTACTACCTTTACTTCTTAACACAGATTCCCGTCTCCTGGAAATTCAGATTTGTGGAAAATTTCGGTTCTACTAGCCTTCCATCCAATGAAGCCCCTCTCACCCTTCCCCTTCTCCCTCATCTCTTCTAAAGACTAGAATTCTAAAACTGGACTATTTTCCCTTTCTTTGTACAAGAATTACTTTCGACCAAAAACAACCCCCACCTCCAGCTTATCGTATATTTTTTGGTGGTGTGTTTTTGAAACTTGTCCGACTTTGTCACTGCTAGAGTAATGAGGAAACTTCTTTAATGATTTTAAGTGTATTTAATAGCGAACCTTGAGTAATGAGAACACTTCTTTAATGATTTTAAATGTATTTAATAGCGAACCTTGAGTAATGAGAACACCTATTTAATGATTTTAAATGTTTTAATAGCGAACCTTGAGTAATGAGCGAACCTATTTAATGATTTTAAATGTAATTAACAGCGAACCTAGAGTCTTTAATGAAACTTCTTTAATGGTTTTAAATGTATTTAATAGCGAACCTTGAGTAATGAGAATACTTCTTTAATGATTTCAAATGTAATTAACAGCGAACCTTGAGTAATGAGAACACTTCTTTAATGATTTTAAATGTATTTAATAGCGAACCTTTAGTAATGAGAACACTTTTTTAATGATTTTAAATGTAATTAATAGCGAACCGCCAAGAAAACATAGACAAACGAATCACAAGGCAAAACTCGATGCGTTTTGACACTTTTGGTGATAATCTAGCAATAGCAAGTGTAGTATGGGAGAAAGGCGAGTGGGTTAGAGGATTCTTAAACAGCACGGTTGTCGTGGCAACGGTCGTAGTGGTGATGGCGATGGTGGTGATGAAAAGTGGTAAGAATTATACTGATGATAGAAGTAAACATAACATTTGTAATAGTTATGAGGTTGTAACGAAAGGTATACTTACACACACACACACACACACACACACACACAAACACACACACACACACATAAGAGTGTGCAATGCGAAACAAGAGATATTGATACTGACGAAGCCTAAATAAAAGGCGAAAGCTTTTTAAAAAAAAGACATGAAGAGTGTGTGTGGCTGGTGTGCCTGCTTTTATTTTTTTACTTATATATATATATATATATATATATATATATATATATATATGCTGAACAATCAAGTAGTGGGGGAAAACAAGTACAGGTTAACAATTCTTCCATCATTGTAGTATTGAGTTGGCAAAGATTTGAAATGAGAGAGGGAAAAAATTAAGATGAAGTAAATGGGAAAATCTATATCACAAATATGAAACCCTTTCACTAGCTGCATGAGGAAACCATCGCAATCTCTCTCGAAGGCAGATCTATATGTATCGCCTGCTCCGAGGCCTTTCGTCCGCTGAATCCGACTCATCAGGGAGACACGGCTGACTGTGTCTGTGATCTTGGCGTCAGATAGACACACCACAGTCCATAATTCTGAATCCAAAAGCACCCCCAAAGCAGCCAGTGAAAGGTAGTAGAATTAAACAAAACGAAAGTGTGGAGTGGGAAAAAAGTTGTTGAAAACTAAAAACATTATGCTAACAGTATAAAATGTAAGGGGCAATCTTTTAGCCTATGCTTGAGGATCCATTTAAGGATGCAAGGGAGATCAAGAAAGATATATATATATATATATATATATATATATATGTGTGTGTGTGTGTGTGTGTGTGTGTGTGATTGGTAATAATATGGTGATCATAATAGTAATGAAGATGATGATGTTAACACTAATAAAGATAATATGATTAATGAAGTTAGTAGTTTTTGTTGGTAGTGTGTGTGTGTATTATCTTATTATTATTATTATATTTATTGTTATTATTTTATTTTTTTATGAATATGATGATGCTGGTGAAAATAATGATGATGTGATGAAACTCCTGAGTGCAATTGTAAGAAAAGTAATGTTAGTGCCACTAATAGTAGGTGGAAAGGAATGGAGACGGGCAATGAGTAAAAAATTAACAGTGCTACTGGAGTAGGGAGAAGGTGGTGAGGATAAATATAGCAATGTTGATAATATTAATGGTCGGGTGAAAAGGAATAGAGATGATCAAAGAGTGAAAGATCAACAGTAGTATTGGAGCAGAGAAGAGGGAGAAGGTTGGGGGGAAAGGAGAAAAGGGAGAGGAGAGAAAGTGTGTGTGTGTGTGTGTGTGTGTGTGTGTGTGTGTGTGTGTGTGTGTGTGTGTGTTTCTGCATAGTTACAAACACCTACACAACGTATACACAGGAACGAGGGAACAGGAGATCATGTAGAGAAAAACAGCATATGAAATTAAAAGAAAACCAAATGAAGAAAATGAAAATGGACACGTATCTGAATAAACATTAGATTGATATGAAAAATAGAGAGAGTGTAGTGAGAGAGGAGAGAAGGATAGCTGTAATTTATGTTTTGAGGTAAGTAGTGGGTAATATGGTAGTATGTGTGTGTTTTTGGAGGATGTTGTGGGCGGAAATTGCAGTGGTGAATAGGTACATGCTATAATGATGGTAATGATAGCAGTGACATCAGTTGTGTTGTAATGATGGTGATGACAGTAATGGTAATAATGATATGATGATAATGACAGTAATAATGGTGTTAAGTAATATTGGTAATGATAATATTTGGTGTAAAGACTTGAAATGCTCAATGAATAACAGCAGACAGTACTGTTGGATGAGGATAACATTGATAGTAGCAATGATAAGTGCAGCAACACTGGCAAAAAAAATAGCAGTGGCCAGAAAGGGATGGAAACGATCAACGATAAAAGAGCTAGCGTTTCTATTTAGTGTGTGTGTGTGTGCCATTTGTAATGTCAGCCTCACTCATTCATCACCCCCACCCCCAGCCACCACCATCTCACCAACACCACCACGCCCATCATTACTAGGGAAAGGAAAAGGATGATAGCTGTAACTTATGTCCGAGGTAAACAGTGGGAGGTATGGTAGTATGCGTTGTGTGTAGGTGGAGGATATTGCAGGCTGGTGCTGCAGAGGGTGAATGGTACATACTACTTTCGGATGTTGATGCTATGAGGATGGAGGGTGCCAAGTTTAGCAATGAGATGAGATTCCTGCATAAGGCGTTCCAAGTTGTCACTCTGTGATTGCCACTGTGCCAGGGCTTTGACATGGTTGATGTTGTGTTGGTCGTGGTTGAAGTTGTAGAGCGACTGGTTTGGGTCGATGGTAGCGGCTGTCAGCCAGGTGTTCAGAGATGCGCGTCTCAAGTGTGCGAGATGTCTCACCTACATAGATCTTAAAACACAGCTGGCAGTGGATGGCGTACACAATGTTGTGATTCTGACAGGGAAGTGCGTTTTAATAGTGAATGAGCCTTTGGGGCCATGTAGGATGGTGTCTGGTTTGGTGAGAGGGCCGATTTTGCAGTTGGGGAAAGTACCTCGTGGCTTAGGTGTGGAGATTTTGTTCAGCTTAGATCGCATCAGTAGGTCTTTTAGGTTTTTGTCACGTTTGAAAGTGATCATCAGTTTGGTCTGAAAGGCAGGCTTATGATTTTCTACTATGTGCCAGTTAGACTTCAGGATCCTGCAGATGGGCAGAATGTGAGGATGGAAGAGGAGGCAGGCGATTGGTCTGTCTGTCTGTTTGGGAGGCTTAGTTTCCAGAGCAGATGTTCTGGATTTAGCTGCAGTATGGCTGAGAGCATCATTAATGACGGCACTGGGGTAGCCACGGTTGGTGAAAAAACTCGAGACATTCTGGAGCAGTCTACGTAGGTGAAGGGATTCAGAATATGGACTGCTGTTTTTAGTGGATTGGTGGTGGGAAGATGTGTGGTCGAGGTATGAGTGCGCACCAGTGGATTATATAAGACTGAGGTTTCAAACAGTCCATCTTTGAGGAAGATAGTGATGTCCGGGAAGTTAACTGACTGTGAAATGGGTGTAGGTCAATTTGATGGATGAATGAAAGGTCTGAGCAAAGTTGAGGAAATTGTGGAGGTCATGTTCTGGCATGGATGTGGCTCCCAGTCCATCATCAATGTACCTTTTGTAGAGCTCTGGTGTTGAGCCTGTGTAAGAGGCTAGAAGGTGGTGTTCTAGGTGTCCCATGAAGAGGCAGGCATAGGATGGTCCAATTTTGGTTCCCATAGCAACACCACTGATTAATGATGGTTTTCAAGAACTGTTTAAAGAATAAAGACTTGCATCATTTGAAGACCAATACCTGTATGCGTATGCCAGATTGACATCTTCCTTCACAGACCTACATTTTTTCAGTTCGTTTTTCACCAGATTTACCCCAAAAGGCCCCCCTCCACTCGGGAAAAAGTATATGTTTGTACTAGATTATCTCCCGTGAAGATTTTTCAGGCGTTGGAGCTTTCGCTTTTGTTTTCTTTCTTTTTGTATGTTAAGTTCCTCTGTTTCCACTGGATTTATTCCCTATAGAGATT
Organism: Conus betulinus; assembly: GCA_016801955.1. Taxonomy (NCBI): domain Eukaryota; kingdom Metazoa; phylum Mollusca; class Gastropoda; order Neogastropoda; family Conidae; genus Conus; species Conus betulinus. The sequence goes on from JADBJO010000378.1 coordinate 544,206, forward strand.
CTCTTATTGAACGAGTTTATAGAGACATTCATATAGTATCTGTAACAAAACCTTGTTGAGCACGTACCTATGAACAGTCACTCGTGTAGAGCATATGATTAACAAAAACGTTCGTGTGTATATATATATATATATATATAGAGAGAGAGAGAGAGAGAGAGAGAGAGAGAGAGAGATATGTGTGTGTGTGTGTGTGTGTAAGTAAAAAGTCAAATAGAAGTTCAGACCCTTCACCAAGGGTTGGTAGCGTAAATTCACTTCACCTAACTCAGAGCACGTCGGCAAGGGGTGAGATTAGAACCTGCCTGAGGCTGCTAGAAAAACCGTGCTCCAGAACGAAAGCTGCGAACATGCTTTATTGAAAATGTCAGTTACTGTTTTCATAAAATACCCTAAAACAGAAAATGAATGCGCGTGATGGTGATGGCGAGTTAATATTTCTCGGACACTGTTGAAACAAATATGGCTGTTGATTACGTCCAGCGAATGTCCAGTTTCTGAGATCAAAGTATTTTCGCTATACATATCACGTCGTATGATCTCGAGGTTATAGCCTGCCACGGAATGATTCAGTAAGAGTATTGCTTGTTTTCCGTGTTAGCGTTGTAATACATTACCAGATTCACGTATAAAAAGATGCTAATGATAGTTTTCATTGTAATATCTTGTAAAGTATTCTTCATGTATTTGTGTTTTTTCCCTGTATTTTCAGAAATTATTATGCATTAATTATTTAAAAACCGTAAAGGTACTTACACATCTTCATGTATTTCCTCTAAGAGAGTCAGTTACGTGCGATACAATTTTTCTGCGGCATAAATTGTAGGGAACTGCTTGATCAGGATATTGCAAAGTTACTTTAAGAACTTTACTAAAACGATATTTGAGGAAATCGATTGCAAATGTGCTTAGAGAACTCAATTACAACGATGCTTAAAGAAATAAATTAGAAAGGCAGTAAAATGGTTCTGAAGGAATTTTTTCCCCTGTATTTGCTACTAAGAGAATTAATGTGTGTGTGTGTGTGTGTGTGTGTGTGTGTGTGTGTGTGTGTGTGCCCTTTCAGGGTTTAATAAACATTGGTTGATCGCGAAAGTACAAAAGTTCTTTAAAAAAGTATTTCTTCGGTATCCGTCACCTCCCCAGATCAAAAATGACGAAGACGTTTACAGAACCTTTTCTCTGCATTCTGTTTCAAGGGAATCAGTGACAAGTTACTTTGTTCTTTTATATGTTAGTTTCTGGTGCGTAATAATTAAAGTACAAAGTTTCATATGGAATTTTTTATCCAATATTTTCTTCCACATTTTTTTTTTTTTGTGTATTTTCCTACTAGATATGCATTGCGTAATCAGAACATAACCAAGATGCATGGAGAACTTTTTTTCTGCATTCACCCCACCATCACCCCCAAGTGTTTCAGTAGAACGTGTTGTATTTCTATCATTTTAGATACAATTATTCCTTGTCTGCTGATTGGTCAGACGTATGCGTGGAAGTGGTTTTCCCAGTGACTATCTTGCGTGAATAATTTTTTTACCTTTATCATTTCTTTCAGGTCAATAATAAACGTTATAATCACAGTATAATCATCAGATTCTAACAGTCTAGGAAATTGATGTTCCAAAGTTTATTATATTAGACTGGTCGGCTTTCTGATCGACACTGGTAGTCTTCATTCTTTCTGCTCGGTTCTTTCAGAAGCTGAACTTTTGAGCACACATTGGCGGCTCTTTCAGTAGCATGTCGGAGGGTCTTTCAGAACACACGGACAGCAGCGGGCCCACAACAGTCCCAGAATCGGTTAGAAGTCTGATTCAAGAACTAGATGCGAGCTGGAACAAAAATTCGATACCCAACTCTCAGACGAAGACGGCGCCGCTAGCCCCGCCAAGTTTGCCCGAGTTTCTGGAGACGATTCAGAGTCAGAACAGGAACACACTAGTGATGTTCTGGAGCTGAGAGAAGATCGGAACTGGAAGAAATTGGAGGAAAAAGAGGCACAGCTTTTCGCGTCGCAAAATGAAAAAGCTGACAGAGACAAATCTGACTTTGCTGAAAGAGAAGAGATAGCCGAGCCGCTGAATTTGAGCGATACAGACGAACCTGTCAGTGAAAAAGTGAGAGAGGAACTGGCAGAAATTGTTAATGGTCGGTTCAAGACCAACTTAGCCCGGATCTGCAGAAGAAAAACATTGAAGCCTATAACAGACCGGCAAATTGTCAGAAATTGATCGTCCCGACGGTAAATCACGAATTATGGGTCAAAATTACCGTCTGACGCCATCAAATGCGAACTGAAAATGCAACATATTCAAAGAGCGGTCATTATGGCAGCGAGTGCGTGCATGCCTGCCGCGAACGGATTACTTGATGGCGGTTTGCCCAGTTCAGAGGCCAATTTTGAAGCTGTTAAGCACTGCACCAATGTGGTGGCTATTCTGGGTCATGTTTCGCGCGAGATTTCGTTGCGCAGACGCAGTGGCATCAGACCACATGTAAACATGCAGTTTTCGCGGATCTGTGATAAAATCGGTCCCGATCACAGACCAATTGTTTGGGGACAGTTTGTCGGCGACACTGAAAGATGTGCGTGAGACCGACCACATCAGCTCCAGTGTAGGCCGTGAGCGCAGATACCGCGGAAAACGCCCGCTACTGTTGTGGACAAGCGAGTGGTTCTTACTACTCTGAGTCGGGTCGCGCCGCATTTTTTTTAGGCCAAAGGAACAGACCACAACAAAAGGCAGCATTGGTTCCAGCAGAAACGGGGACATCAGAATCCCGGTGCTCAATAGAAGAGGTGAACTTGGTTCCATGTTTAAAACCTCAGAAACTTGAGTTTACTGCTGGGAGATTAAGACAGGTTGAAGATGCATGGTCTAAAATCACTTCAGACCCAGAGATTTTAAGCATGATACAGACCTGTTTACCCTCCCGATTTGAGCGGGAGACTCCCGATTTTCAGTGGTATCTCCCGATCTCCCGCCGACTGCGTTGAATCTCCCGATTTTTGACTCTCGCGTCAAGCCATTTCGAAAAAAAGCCCTGTTTTCGCTAGCTAGTTTTCGGTATTTAACATGAAAGAAAGCGACCAACTCTGAGGTTTTATAACGGCGCGTCTGATTGGCTGATGGAATAGCAGCATCCAATGAGGCCGTCTTTTGGTTACTACTATGCGAGCACTTGACAGTAGCCATTTTCCTTTCACTCGCTTCGACGAATTAGTTGGTTTGTTCAACACAATGGCTTCAAAAAGCCGCGCTCATGAGACTGATGATGAAGGATCATCAAAGTCGACAAAGGATGTGCCCTGTGTGAAGAAAAGAAGTACCTATCTCACTGGAGATCTGATTTCAGCAAGACATTTCCCGAGTTGAGGCCTTCTCGCGTGGGAACAACTTCAGCCCATTGCACCGTTTGCAATTCTGACTTTCAAATCAAGTTTGGCGCGGCTTTAATGACTGCAAAAAACATGTGAACAGTAACAGTCACAAAGCGAAGAAGGCAGCGGTGGCTGGAACTCTGACATCGATGTTGGAGAAAGGTCGACTTTCGTCCGCCAACGATCTACAATTACAGATTACAGACGAAAGCAGGAGGAGTGATGTGTGGTGTGACCAGACAGACAGAGTAGACTGGGTGTGGCACCAGCTTGACAAGAGGCATCCTGCAGTCCAGAAGCTATCATGTGTTATGAAGGGGATTCTGACCATCCCCCACTCTTCTGCTGCTGCCTGTGAGAGAGTATTCTCTATGGTCAGGAAGACATCTACAGAACAGAGGTCTTCGTTATTGCAAGAAACCACAGAAGCTTTGCTGGTTCTCAAAGCAAAGCCAGGGAATGCTTCTGATATTGAATATTGTGAAAAGGACCTTCAAGCACTGAAAAGTGCTTATTACAAATCTTTGAATCAATAGTTGCATAGCTGATAGTTTCAGAAGTACCAGTAGGCTTAGTGGAACTTTTTTTTTGTAAGAATTAATTAATCTTCCCATTTTTATTTTAATCTTGTGTTTTTGTGATCCTGATTTTACTCGCTCATTACAGCCTGCTAGTGGGGTGCAAAAAAACTATGTGGAAATATCTGCTGGATGTATTGTGGACATACAAAGATATGTGAGATCACATATGGGAACATAGTTCTGCTGGATGGTGTACTATGAACACAGTTTTTTGTGTGTGATCACTGAAGTGAAGCTACTGATGATTGTGAAGATGTCTGCTAGATACTATGGACAGAAAAGCTGGATGCACAAGTCGAGGATTAATATGACAATAAAAGTGCCTGGACATCGCTTTAAATTTGGCAAATAAGAAGGTATGTCGTGTTCAGTAAGAGCAGTGTCCAGAATATTTAAGTTTTAGAAAGGTCTTTTTGTCAGTAATACAGTAAGAAAGGTATCCAGAGATAGAATGCTGTTCATCAATTGTGTCATACTATCATAGGCACATTATCTTAGAGCTGCTGTTTAATGCATTACGAAAAATACTTAACGATTGGGATCTCCCTACTTGGACAAAAATCTCCCTATTTTTGGGACCAAATCTCCCTCCTGACTTGTATAGAGGGTAAACAGGTCTGCATGATAGCAGGGGTTAAGGTTGAATTTGACCTTTTACCAGTTATCCAGGTTATCTTGCACAAAAACAAGTGTCACAAATCAGAAAGAGTGCAAGATAATTGATTCAGAAGTTCAAAAGTTGATAGCCAAGAAAGTAATTTCTCTTTGTGAGCATTGCCCAGGTGTGGAGTTATTTCTCCAGTTTTTTACCAGGGAAAAGAAAGATGGATCTTGTCGCATGATTTTATATCTAAAAATATTCAATTTAGAAGTCAGTTATCATTTCAAAATGGATACTCTGAACACAGCTCTGACTTTGATCACTCAATGATGCTTTACGGCTGCAACTGATCTCAAGGATGCCTATGATAGTATAGCAATCTATGAACAGTACAGAAAACTACTCAGATTTTGAATGGAGAGATCAACTCTATGAATTCAATGCTTTACCCGATGGCCTATCAGCAGCTCTCCATTTGTTCACAAGGCTGTTGAAACCTGTCTCTATGCTTCCCTTAGAATGAAAGGTCATGAATCCACGGTAGTTTTGGATGATTCCTTGTTGATTGGACTCATAGAGCGCAACTGCATCAGGAATGTTCAGACACCACTGATTTGTTTCAAAAGTTAGGATTTGTCATTCACCCAATCAAGTCGGTTATTCAGCCCACAACCAGGATTCTATACCTTGGAGTCATTATAGATTCTGTCTCTATGAAAGTCACTCTTAGCGCTAAAAGGACTGTCAGCATACTGTCTAGCTGTCAAAAGCTTCTTGATGAGCAAAGTCACACAATCCGTGAGGTTGCTCAAGTTATAGGAAAAATTGTTACTAGCTTTGCTGCTGTCAGGTATGGACCTCTTTATTACAGACAGCTTGAGAAAGACAAAAAATTAGCTTTGAAGAGGAGCAGAGGTAACTTTGACGAACTCATGCAGTTGTCTTCAAGAGTAAGGAGGAACTTCGATAATGGATTGTCAATGTGTCTGATTCAGAGAATGATATTTGCAATACTGAACCAGATATAGTTGTCACCACCGATGCTAGTGGCACAGGTTGGGGATGTGAGTTTGAAGATACAGCTTCAGGTGGACATCGGTTGCCGCATGAAAGGGTCTTTCACATTAATTATTTGGAATTGAAAGCCGTTTTACTTACTTTGCAGTCATCTCAGGAAAGCTGAAAACAAACATGTCCGGATAATGATAGACAATACAACAGCAGTCAGCTGTATCAATCGCATGGGAACAAGCCATTCAGATGCTTCTAATGAAATTGCATTTACAGTTTGGTCTTGGTGCCTTTCTAAGAATATTTGGATCAGTGCAGCGCACATTCCAGGGAAGCAGCTTACAAGGAGTCCAGGCGTCTGAACACTGATGCAGAGTGGAAACTTGATGAGCAGGCTCTGCAGTCTGCCTTCCAACAGCTCAGGGCTTCTCCAGATATTGACCTCTTTGCTTCCAGGTTGAACTTTCAAATGCGGCGATACATTTCATACAGGCCGGATCCAGAAGCTGAAGCGATTGATGCTGTGTCCATTTCTTGGGAACATTTACTGTGGTATGCATTTCCACCTCTCAGCATCATAGGATGGATGCTGCAGAAGATCCGGAGACACCATGCAGAGAGGATAATTGTGGTACCCAACTAGCTGACACAACTGTGGTTCACTGTTCTTCAACATCTTCTCTGCTGCCCTCCAGTAGAACTCAGGTGCAGACGCCACCTTCTTCATCTACCCAGCGACCTCAGAGCAGTTCATCCTGTCATTTCAGTAACGTCGGCTAAGCCTGCTTGTCTGCAAGATCTCGCAAAAATTTCTTAACTTCTTGTTTTATAAAAAAAAAAAATCAGTTGCTCTAATCATGGAGACCCAGCACTCACAAATCCTACAACACTTACATTCAAAAATGGCAGAAATGTTTAAGCAGAAATAAAATCACTACTTGTACTCATGTGCATGTGACAAATGTTTTGGCAGAACTGGATGCTGCAGGTGCTAGTTATAGTACAGTTAATCTAGCTAGGAGTGCTGTTTCAGCATACCTTTGTCCTGATAACGCAGAAACAGTAGGTCAACATCCTGTAGTCTGTAAATTATCAAAGGTGCGTTCAACAATAGACCGTCACTTCCAAAGTACTGTGACACATGGGATGTAGACACAGTCATTGATATGTTAGCACAATGGCCAGATACAGAACAGTCAGCTTTCTGAAACTCACACTCAGAACACTTATGTTACTTGCTTTTCTCTCTGGTCAGAGAGGGACAGACTCTCCATAGCCTTACTGATGATGATGTAAAAATCCTAAGTCTAAATGTGTACTTGTATATAGCTCTGTTCTAAAACAAACCAAATCGGGGACTTCAAGCTTTCAGTCATACTTGTTTTTGAAAACAAGAGATTGTGTCTGGTTCACCATCGTCGACAATATTTGAAAAAGACTGCCCACTTGCGAACTAGGAATGCACTTTTTATCAATTGCATAAAGCCTTTTGCACCTGTGAAAAGACACCTGCATCACCCGGACAGAGACGGGCCCTCGCCTTCTCCGTTTACAGAAAGCCGACCCACACGGACCAGTATTTGGAATTCGACAGTCACCAGCCACTGGAACACATGCTGGGAGTTATTCGCACCCTCACCCACCGAGCATAGACCATCTGCTCCACCGACGCCGCTAGAGAAGAAGAGGTGCAGTACATCAAGTAAGTGTTAAGTGTATCGGGATACCAGAAGTGGGCCTGGGATATCCCGGGGGCAAGAAAGCTATACCCCACCCCTCCACTGAACGTCAAACCCCTTTGAGAGGGCACGTCTCCATGCCGTACTTCAGCGGCGTCACTGAAGCTCTCAGGAGGATCAGAAAGTTGGGAGTCAGTGTCCACGCCAAGCCCACCAACACCATCAGAAGCCAGTTAGTCCACCCCAAGGACAAAACAAATTGGACAAATCAGGGGTGATATACAAGATAAACTGCCAGGACTGTGACCATAATTACATTGGTGAAACGGAGCGCAATCTGCACAAGAGACTAAAGGAACACAAACGTGAGTCCTTTCCAGTGGGTGAACATCTGACCCACACCCAACATCAATTTGAAAGAGACAACGTGCAAGTGCTCGACAGAGAAGCAAGATGGTTCCAGAGGCAGTCCACATCGCCGCCAGGAGCCCCACCCTTAACCACGACCGGGGCCGGCACAATCTGCCATCGGTGTACTCCTCACTTAATTCAGTCGCACTGACGTGAGATCGCTCACGGCGGTGCGCACTGAATCCAGTTCTCAACTCAGCAGTTGCGCTGAAGAACTCGGCCGGGTTGCCGACGAAAGCTACGCACACTTAACTGAGTGACCTGTTTAGACTGGTAGCCATTACACCATTTCTCGTTGGATGAAAGATGTACTGCTATAGCTGGAATAGACATATCGAAGTACTCGACCCACAGCACTCGGGCTGCTAGTATTTCTGCAGTATTAAGCAGAGGTGTGCCAATAGGCAGCATCTTTCAAGCAGGTGGATGGGTCAAACAGGAACACTTTTCAGGATTCCACCACCGGATCATTAAGCAGAATGAAGATCGGTCGCATGACGTGAGCTCGACTCACGGACGTGCGCACTGAACACAGTTCACACCATCAATCGAACAGTGCTGATGAAGGCTGCCGGATGGTAGCCGAAAATTCCGCTTTCGCCCGTCTACCTTGAAAGACCAGGTACGAATGTTTAATCAGAATGAAGATTGAAATAGTGGTTCTATGGAGACTAAAAGTTTTTTCCCAGTCTGTGCTGGACACATTTGTAGACAAAGAAAAGTAATTTACATTGTGAGCTGATTGCCTTTCAGAGCCTGACGTGTTAAGGAATAATGTGTGATCACCGACGCTAAAAGCTCCACATATATACGTCTGACCAATCAGCAGACGACGATAATTTGAAAATTAAACGAGGCTACCTGGAAGTTGAAGTTAAATGGAAATTATTTCGAGGATGCTGCTGGGTGGAGGTATACATCTGCCCACCCATCAGCAACTCGAGGTACTTCCATTGAACCTTCCATTCCGAGTTTGTTCTCGGGGATCACAGGTAGCTGAAGTCTGGGGCGCGTGCGCGGTTTCGTCCTCCACATGTATACCTCTACCCAACAGCATCCTTGAATTAATCTCCATTAAACTTCAACTTCCACGTAAGTCTCGTTGAATTTTCAAATTAAGCATTTCCTGATCAGGAGATTGCTAACGTGCTCAAAGAACATTATATATGAGAAGATGATTTATGAATTGAGAATAATATACACTTGTTAGAATAATCCCTCGAGCTGAGAGAGAGAGAGAGAGAGAGAGAGAGAGAGAGAGAGAGAGAGAGAGAGAGAGAGAGAAGAAATAATAAAGGACAAGGGAAACAAGAGAGAGAAAGACAACGAAAAATAAAACCAAACTTCCGTCCAATGGGTAAATGTAAATATATGTTTTCAGTGGGGAACTCAAAGTCTCCAACTCAAGAGTCAGGGATACTGTTATGCTAACGGAACCTTATGCGAATTAGTGCCTACCAAGATGCAAATGATAAAGAGCTTGCCTTGCTCTTTTTATGTCTCCCTCCCACGCCCTCATTCTGTCGCTGTAACTCTCTCATTCTGTGTAAATAAGGAAATAAGTACACACTTACATAACAAATAAATAGGTACATAAATGACAATGATCAAGAACCCCCCACCCCCCACCCCACCAAGTTTACCACTCCTCCCCTTTCTTAGACACTCGTTCATCTTTACGAAAACACACTACAAAAAAGAAGGATAGGGAAAGGAAAGAAAGAAAAAAATGAACAAGCGATGGGCAGAATGAAAACGAAGTTGGACGTAAATGATAAAGTAATAAATGATTGAATAGATCAAGAATGCAACAAATACAGAAGTAAATAAATGAGAAATCGACAGGGAGGCTTGATACCACGTGGCAGTTTTGGTTTTTAATGGTGTCTTTTCAGGTTACTTAGAACATATGAAAATGTGGTCTAATGACGATAAAGGGGGGGGGGGGGGGGGGGGGGGGGGGTTTGCACGCATGTATAGAGAAATGTATAGCAATTATTGAAAAAAATGAGAAAGCTGACTCTAAAATGACTATGTTAAAAGAAATTGGAGAAAAAAAAATCTCCCTGGCGGGGAATGGAACGTCTGTCTCCCACGTGACAGGCGGGGATACTTACCATTATAATAAAATAATAATAATGGTTTCTTATACAGCGCCTAATCAAAAGAATTTCTCTAAGCGCTTTACAAAATCCATACAAAATATAAATACAATAGTACACAAAAGTATACAATAGTACACCTTACACCCAACTACAAATATTATGTCATGTGCCGCTGCCCATGTTGTGCAATTTCTTCAGTCTATCTCCTGATGCACCCAATTTTTATTCTTGGTGATTTTAGTAACTGTAAACAGAAGATTGACTCATCCCTTCCATCTTTTAAACAATATATTACGCTACCACCCGTGGCATGAAGATCCACAGAACAAAGATGGGATGTGTGAAGACTCATCTGAATGAGCAGCAGCGCACTGCATCAGCAGAGATAAGACGTCGGAAGACCAAGGCCAGGGATTTAAACCACAGTGCCAAGGACATCCACGCTGTTGGTTCGGATGAGGAATTTGCACAGGCCCTCGATGCCAGGCGCCTGAAACTCAACCTGCCACGAGCAAACGAGACTGAAGATTGGGAGAAACTGGATGCAAAAATCGTCCAAAGACTCGATGCACTGATAGGGAAAAGCACCCTGAAACACAAACTAGCCACATATGGGGACATTGTGTATGCCACATGTAAAGACGCCTATGGAGCAAAACTACCCAAGAGAGAAAACACCTCCAAAGAAATCCAGACGCCAAGAAGAGATGGACAAGATCAGATAAGATAAATCTTTCCACTGTAAAATCTCAGATCCGATGAAAAATGTAACCTCTTTCAAGAACTCAAAGATCGCGTCGGGCGGAACATCTCTGAACAGGTTTTCATGGAATCTGCTGTAAAATGTTTGTGTCTCACATCGTGCAAATCCCAACACTCTAAAAGAATATGTTTCATTGTGAGTGGCACATGACACGGAATGCACCAAGGAGCTTCTTCACTCTTTAAAAGGTAGGAATGGGTAAAATACGAATGGCCGGTGTGCAGCCGGCACAGAACTGTTTCTTCTTTACGACCACCAGACGAAGATGAGAGGAACTCCTTTAGGTTTGGACGGATCTGAAAGAGTTTGTTATCCGTCTGTGTATTCCAATCCTCCTGCCAGAGGTCTTTACATAATCGTTAATTTTGGGTTTCAGATCCGAGCAGGGGATAGGTGTGTTTGACAGTTTCTCTCTTGTGGCATTCTTGGCCAAACGATCCACCATTTCGTTCCCTCCGATGCCAACATGACCAGGAACCCAAGCCAGAAGAATGTTGTAACCCTCCGCTGTCAACTTTGGTAAAAAGGTCAAAAAAGTGTAAAAGTTCGGGGTGCTGAAGGTTGCGGCCAGATATGGCCTCCAAAGCCGACAGCGAATCCGACAAAACCAAACCAGAAAGTCCCTCTTTGGAGACTGTGAGATTATTCTTAGTGCCAGAACCAGAGCTGTAAGTTCAGCAGAGTAGGCAGAAGCGTCTGAAGGAATATGTTCTAACAGTATTTGAGAAGGAGCACCAGGGCAGTAGGCTGCACAGGCCACTCCATCTTCAGACTTGGAACCGTCAGTGAAAATTTTCTGATAGGATGGGAGTTTTGAACTCAGCTCAGCATACAACGCCTTGTATGCCAGAGAGCTGGTGGACTCTTTGCGAAAAGCTGCAAGATCAAAACGAATGTCTGGTGTGAAAAAGGTCCACGGAGGCTCATCTGGAAACTTGGAAAAATCAGACACAACTCCTAGGTCTAGACCTGCATTCCGTGCGTGAGGCTGCATACGAAGGCCAAACGACGGAATACAGGTAGGGTTGTTTTCGAATTTGTTTTGAACTTTGGAACTGAGGTCAAAGACACAGTCATAGGCAGGGTTTTCTGGTTCAGAGAACAGTCTGATATAGTAGTTCAAAGATAGTTTCAACCTGCGGTTGGACAGTGAGGGTTCACCTGCCTCTGCGTACAGGCTGTACACAGGGGTGGTGCGGAATGCTCCAAGACATAGACGAAGCCCTTGATGGTGGATAGGGTCTAAGAGTTTGAGGTAAGACGGTCTTGCAGAGCCATACACAGCACAACCATAGTCCAGTTTGGAACGGACCAGGCTCTGTAGAGGTGCAGCAAAGTTTTCTTATCAGCGCCCCAGTCAGTGTGTGCTACGACCCGCAGAATATTCAGAGCTTTCTGGCAAGAAGTTTTGAGGTTTTTAATATGGCTGAGAAAGTTCAGTTTTTTTTTGATCAAAAAACCCCCAGAAATTTAGCTTCCTTAACAGCTGGAATGGTGGTCTTATCCAGAAGAATTTCAGGATCAGCAAAAAATTGACGAAAATTGTGAAAATGGATTGACTGGGTTTTTGTACGTGAAAAGGTAAAAACCCGTTGTCCTCGGCCCACTGTTGAATCCTGTTGACACAAAGTTGGAGTCGCCGCTGTACGCTGGCGTAAGAAGCTCCAACTGCGTACAGCGCGAAGTCGTCAACGAACAAAGAAGACTCAGAGCCCTGGCTTACCGATTTCACAATGTCATTGATCTTAATGCTGAAAAGGGCAGGAGAAAGGATGCTCCCCTGAGGTACACCCAACTCCTGCCCATGGATGTCCGAGAGTGTGGTGCCAACACGCACCTGGAACTGTCGATCAGCCAGAAAGTTTTCGATAAACATAGGCAGATAGCCACGAAAACCAAGTTTATGCAAATCCATAAGGATCCCTGATTTCCACGTGGTGTCATATGCTTTTTCTAGGTCGAAAAAGATAGCGACCACATGCTGCTTATTGACAAAGGCGTTGCGAATGGTGGTTTCTAGACGGATTAAATGGTCAACTGTCGAGTGGTACTTGCGGAACCCGCACTGTTCACTGGCCAAAAGGCCGTCGGTTTCCAGCTTCCACATCAGGGAGTTGACCATCTTTTCCATCAGCTTACACAGGCAGCTGGTCAGAGCTATATGGGCGATAGTTTGATGGGTTGGTAGGGTCCTTTCCAGGTTTGGGGATTGGAATGATCAGGGCTTTCCGCCAGGAGGGCGGGAAGCACCCTGTGGTCCAGATATGGTTATAGACTTTGAGAAGGGTCTGGAGACAGCTTTCTGGAAGGTGTTTCAAAACCTGATAATGAATGTCATCCAGACCAGGGGCAGAGTCATTGCAGGTTTGCAAAGCTGATTTTAGTTCGCTAATCGAGAAGGCAGATTGTAAGCTTCAGAGTTGTCTGATGTGAAATTGTATGAAGATTTCTCTCTAATTTGCTTGTTTCTTAAAAAGGCTGCAGATTTATTTAAAGATGAGGAGTTCTGCTGGATGGTGGAGGCCAACAGATTGGGCAACAACAGCTTGTTTGTCAGTGATCAAAGCATCGGCAAGTTTCAGGTGATGAATGGAGGGGTTGGTGTTCTTCCCTTTGATTTTTCTGATGATGTTCCAAACTTTTTTCTTTGAAGTTTTAGATGTCAGTCCGGAGCAGAAGTTTCTCCAAGACTGACGTTTACTGATTTTGAAAGTATGTCTCGATTTAGCACGGAGTTTCTGATGGGCTCGGGCGTTAGGACCAGAGGGTCGTTGGTATACCTGACGCTGAGCCCGTTTACGTACTTTTGAGATTTGTTGGCAGTCAAAATTAAACCAGGGTGTCTTTGGCATTTGGGGTTTGTTTGAGGAAGTTGGAAATGGAGGCCTTGGCGCATTTTATGAGGATATTGGAAAAACCGTTTCTGCGGGATCCGGACTTTGTAGAACTTCCTCTGTGAGTTCCCCACGGACAGTTCCTGCAAAAAGATCCCAGTTCGCCTTGTTGAAATTTAGATGTTCTGGAACAGTGCGGCTTTCAGTTATTTTGGATTTTAGAACAATTGGAAAATGGTCACTCCCATGCAGATCGTCAAGTGCCGACCACTCATAGTCCAGGACCAGCGAGGGGTCGCACACTGACAGATCCAAACATGAGAGAGCACCAGTAGCAGAGTGGAGGAAGGTTGGAGATCCATCATTAAGACACACAGGTCAAGCTCTGAGAAGACGTTTCCAGAAGGAGACCTCTAGACGAAGTATCAACGCTACCCCAAAGAGGATTGTGCCCATTGAAATCGCCCAACAGCAAAAAAGGTCGTGGAAGCTCCTCAATCAGGCTGACCAGTTCTTGTCGACTGATGGATACAGAAGGAGGCAGATATATAGACAACAAATAGTGACGTTTTATGCAGAGAGACTCTGGCAGCTAAAGCTTGGAGGGGAGAACTGAGGTAGACAGGGCTAAACAGAAGAGATTTGTGGATAAGCAACGACACACCACCCGTCACTCCAACTGCAGAAGGCTGTGCTGGTTTAGAAAGAACATTAAAACCCGATAAAGAGAAAGATTTGTCAGAGCGTATCAGAGTCTCTTGAAGAGCTAAGACAGCAGTTTTAAATGTTGACAGAGGAGCTGCAGCTCTTCAAAATTAGATTCAAACCTCGAATGTTCCAGTGAGATATTGAATCCATGAGGATGGAGAGATGGCAACAGACTTCTCAGTCCATTACTGTCTCATCATCATCCGACTGCAAAGGAGAATATGGATTGCGTGTTTCCAAACTTGAATGTCTTTTCTCTGGACTTTTTTTTTTTTTTTTTCTTGGAAGCTCCGGAGGCAGATGATGGCAATCCACCTCAATGACCTCTACACCAGAGGGCTTCCCTGGGATCGTGCCTTGATGAGGCACCGCTTGGGGGCCGCGAGTGCCCTTGGGAGGAACAGGGGTTTTTTGGGGGGGAAGGGGAGCTGTCGAAGCAGAGAGTCTCCCAACCTGTGTCTGCTGGGCAGAATGGGAGGCAGCAGGTTTTACGCCACCACCATGGGAGTTTATCACAGGGGTAGCGGATTTCTTGCCTCCGCTGGGGGCAGATGGTTTCGATTGCAGAGTCTTGGAAAAACTAAAGGTGTCTGTCTGACAGGAGACAGATACTGTAGAAACTTGTTTCACAACCTGAGAGTAGGACTTGTTCGGATGCTGCGGACTGCCCAGAACCACCCTTTTTGCCTCGTGGAATGGAATCTTTCTTTCCGTCTTCACCCTTTGGATACTACTTTCCTGGCGCCAAACCGGACACTCTCGAGAGGAGGATGGGTGGCCGCCTCCGCAGTTTGCACAACGCGCCGGATGAACGCACGGCATCTCGTGGCTCGGTTGGCAGCAGAGCCACAAATCTCCTCCCCAGAGCATCGATCCCGCACATGGCCAAACTTCTGGCACCGGAAAACAACGCATCGGGGATGGAACATACAGGCTAACCTTGACGTTCAAATAGCCCACCTTGATAGACTGTGGCAGCGAAGGGGTGCAGAAGGTCAGAAAGAGGGTATTTGTTGGCACTCTTTCAGAACCCTTGCGAATTGTGACTCTTCGCACATCCATGACTCCTGGGATTTCAGTTCGAACCTTATCTCATCCTCCGATACTCCTTTCAAGTCTGGGCAGCGAATGACTCCCTTTGAAGAATTTAGGTTCTTGTGAGGCGACACTTTGATTTTTCGGTCAACAAGAGTTGTAGATTTCAGGAGCCGATCTGATTGACATTTTGTACCACATTCCACCAGAAATGACCCATTTCTCAGACGTTTGATTGATTTTAGGTTTCCTGACAGACAACAAAAACCTTTCTGGATTGCAAAGGGGCTGAGTGCAGACAAAGGTTTGTCTTCATCAGCGCCCTCCACCACCAACCACGAAGGCCCAAGATCCAGACTCTGTTCGGATTTCTGATTCCGAGTCAGAATCATGATCACCATCAGATCTCACTTTGTCTCTCTTTCTCCTTTTGGAAGGGAGTTTAGATATTGAGGCCATGGTATATGATTTAGGAATTCGTCCCTCCCCTACCCACCCACCATCGAGTCCAACTTAGGGGCCAGGGCCAAGAAACTCTTGTCTTGGACCCCTTCCAGGTTTCAGGAGGATATATATACAACAAAGCAGCGCCAACTTACCCTATATCCCCCCGATTATGCCCAGCTCCCGGGAACAGAGAACTGAGCACTGCAGGGGTTACCTTGGCCAGCTGGGGGGCTGCCCGTTTTGACCTAACCCCATGCAGGGGAAGCCGGTTGACACACACAGGCCCATGTGTGCCTCCTGTCTAGGAGAGGTCCGAGCCAAAGTAATGTGTTGAGGGCGCTGGCCCTCTCAATCACCAGGATCTCATCCCCCTCCTCCACAGGTCACAGGTCGCACCGCACGGCAAACGCGGCGGATCTTAAGAAGACCACAGAGAGAAAAGGAGTGTGGGAAAGAAGACTGACTGGGATGGGGAGACGAAGATAGAAAAGAGCCAAATAAGAAAGGCAGAAAACAAGAAAAGGAGAAAGGCGGGTTACTATTAGTCAGGATCCTCACCCTTAGCCTGTCTGACATGGGAAGCCCTACCAGGGGCATCAACTCCTTACCACGTTGCGCTTTGGGACCCTAAGTGTGGACAAAGGAGTTCTTGAGCAGCATCTGAGAAAAACATACTCTGACTCACAGAGCAAAGCACCACTCGACATTCAAGGTCTGGTGTGTGGCCAACCAACCCTGAGGAACAGTTCAATGACAAGCCTCCAACGTTGGCGGAAATCAAGAAGGTGGTCGACAAAGCCAGAGCCAAATCATCACCAGGGCCAAACGGAATACCTTACCAGCTGTACAAGAAATGTCCCAAGGTGCTGGAGTGGCTCCACAGGCTGCTGCGATCAGCTTGGAGAAATCAGAAGATCAGCGGCCAGTGGATGACGGCAGATGGTGTGTACATCCCCAAAGAGCAAAACTCAAGTGACATCAGCCAGTTCAGGCCAATATCACTACTGAACGTCGAAGGGAAAATCTTCTTCTCTGTCATGGCAGCAAGGCTGACCAAGTACCTCATGGAAAACAAGTACTTGGATGTGTCAGTCCAGAAAGGTGGCATTCCAGGCGTGGCTGGCTGTAGAACACGCCACAATGATCTGGGACGCAATCCAAAGAGCAAAAACAGAAAAGAGAGACCTGGACGTAGTGTGGCTCGACCTGGCAAACGCATATGGATCTGTACCCCATGAGATGATACAGTTGGCTCTTAAGATGTACCATGTGCCAAAGAACATCCGCGACATGCTCAAGAAGTACTTCAATGGCTTCTCAATGCGGTTCTCTACCAAGGAGTACACAACAGATTGGATCAACTTGGAAGTGGGCATTGCAATGGGCTGTGCCATTTCCCCAATACTGTTCGTGTTGGCAATGGAAGTCATCTTGAAAGCAGCAACAAGCAACGCAAGACAAAAAGACCTTGGCGATGGATACAAGATGCCCCCTCTCAAGGCCTTCATGGATGACACTACAGTGATTTCATCCAGAGAAGACGAGACACGTCACGTGCTGGAGAGGCTGGACGACATAGTTGCCTCATCAGAATGAAGTTCAAGCCAAAGAAATCACGGAGTCTCTCACTGAGGAAAGGAAAAAGTGGCCGAATCTGTGGTCTTCAGTGTTGCCAACCAGACCATTCCAACAGTAACAGAAGAGCAGTCAAGAGCCTTGGAAGATGGTATGATGATACGCTGAAAGACACACACAAGAAGAGCAAAAGAAACCAAACAGATGTCGGAAGAAGCTTGGAGACCATTGACCAGTGTGGGCTCCCTGGCAAATACAAGGTCTGGTGTCTGCAGTTCATGCTGATACCAAAGCTCCTATGGCCTCTGATGATATACGACATCTGCACCAGCATAGTGGAGGCAATGGAATCCAAAATCAACAAGTTCACAAGGAAATGGCTTGGTGTCCCACCCTGTCTGACTGACATAGCGCTGTACTGTCGCCAAGCAAAGCTGAAACTACCACTGAAATCCATCCTGGAGGAATATAAAGCAGGGAAGATCAGACTTCAAAGCATGCTGGAGGACTCAGGAGACAAGGTGGTTGAAGCAATCAAGCCCCAGCTGAAGACAGGCAGAAAATGGAAAGTTCAAGAGGCGATGGATTCTGCAAAAGAAAGTCTCAAGATCAGAGAAATAACAGGACACACACAGAGACCAACAGACAAGGACTGGGGGTGACCAAAACTGAATGGTGGTCAAAAGGCCAAAGGAAAAGCCAAAAAGAGACATGATGATTCAGGAGATGAAAAAAGAAGAAGACCAACAAAGACTCCAAAAAGCAGTCCAGCAGAGCCAGCAAGGGCAATGGACAACGTGGGAGAATGCACTCCAAAGAAGAAGTCTCACTTGGAATGACATTTGGCACATGGCCCTGGCCTCTCTCAGGATCAGCTTCATTCTCAGATCTGCATATGACCTTCTGCCTTCAAATGCAAACCTGGTGAAGTGGGGAAAAAACAGACGATCCTTCATGCCCCCTTTGCCATGAAAAACAAACACAGTGGAGCATGTCCTAAGCTCATGTAAAGTAGCCCTGGCTCAAGGAAGGTACACATGGAGGCACAACCAAGTGCTCAAAGAGATTGTACAAGTAGTCTGGGCTAGTACCAACACCACAAAGGGAAAATCAGGACTCCAAAAGCACCGGCAACATTCTTCACGGCAGGAGGCAGCGAATCATGGCCAAGAACAACAGTGCCACTCGGAACATGCAGGCAGAGTCTGCTGGATGGGGGGCAGATGACTGGGAGTGCACAGCAGACCTCCCAGAATGGAATAGTCACCCAGAGATTATCAGCAAGAGTGGCATGAGACCAGACATAGTATTACACTCTCAGTCAACCAAGCAGCTGATCATGATCGAGCTCACGGTGCCATATGAGAACAGAATGGAGGCAGCTCAGATCTACAAGACTGAAAAGTATGCTGATCTGGCAAACAGCCTGAGGAGAGAAGGCTATCAGGTCAAAGTCCTCACTGCAGAAATTGGAGCTAGGGGGTTTGTGGGAACGTCTGCATACAGCCTCATGAAACAGCTCTCAGTTGCAGGGAGGGAAAAAAAACCTAAGCCCTGAAAGCAATGGCAGAAGTGGCAGAGAGGTGTTCAAGTTGGATCTGGTCAAGGAGGAACAAAAGTGAACTTCATAAGGCTTAACTTTCCTACAAATATCAGGTGTTCCTGTGGCTCAGTGGTTAGTGCGCGAGTCATTAAAGTGGAAATGAGCATGTCCAGAAGGGCATGGGTTCGAATCCCAGTCGTGGCTCATCCCAAGATGAAAAAAAAAGGGGCAGCAGAGGGACATCCGGAGTCATGAACCGGGTGTGGCCCAACCCCCCTAGAGTGTCAGGAGATAAGGGCCGAAACACTCGCTTGAAGGGGGCTTCTTCTGAGGACTCTCTGCTAAAAAATGCCCGATCTTTGTTATGACAACATCAATCACGCTTACAAATCTGAACCCCTGCCCCCTATCGGAAAATCCGATCATGATGTAGTCCACCTCATACCCGCGTACAGACCTAAAATTCAGACAGAACCCATCATAAAGAAGGTTAAGGTATGGGAGCCTGGCAGTATTTTGGAATTACAAAGATGTTTTGACTGTACTCACTGGGACCTTTTCTTTGAATCCTCTGTCAATATGAATGAAGCAACAGATGTCATATCAGAATAGATTATGTTTTGTCAAGATTTAATCATTCCATCAAAAACAATTTTGTCAAGATTTAATCATTCCATCAAAAACAATCAAAATTTTTCCCTAATAATAAACCATGGACAACGAAGCCACTAAACACAGTGTTAAATGAAAAGAAAATTGCCTTTCAAACAGAAAACAAAATGGAACGTAAGAAAGTCCAAACAAAACTGAGAAAAGAAATACACTCAGCCCAAACAAAGTTCAAAGAGAAGGTTGAATTGCAGTTTCAGTGCGGTAATATGTGAAAAACGCATGGCAAGGTCTGAAAAAAAATTAACTGGTCAAACCAAATCCCATCA
The DNA here is from genome assembly GCA_016801955.1 of Conus betulinus. NCBI lineage: Eukaryota > Metazoa > Mollusca > Gastropoda > Neogastropoda > Conidae > Conus > Conus betulinus. Next base: position 563,822 of record JADBJO010000378.1, read on the forward strand.
TCATTGTGCCTTATCAAAAGAACAGCAACAACAATTCTCTAATGAACTCAACGAATTTTACTGTCGTTTTGATGCTCATGGTTTCACCGATGCATTGGGAGTGATAAGAGGAAATCAAAGCAAAGATAGATAAGATGAGATCATTATAGAAGATACAGTACTTTCAATGTTTAAAAGACTAAATATACAAAAGGCGCCTGGACCAGACAATATTAGTAGTGTATTACTCAAGAACTGTGGATCTCAACTCTGTCATGTCTTCACTAGACTGTTCAATTGGTCTATTAAAACTTCAACTGTCCCCTCTCTCTGGAAAGCCTCAGTAATCTGTCCTATACCAAAAAAGTCTAAACCATCTTCCCTCAATTACTACCGCCCAGTCGCTCTAACATCCAGATGCACAGACGATGCCACTCTCACACTTTTACACAACGCTTACACTCACCTGGAGAAAGCAGATTCTTTTGTTCGTATTCTTTTTTTATTGATTTTTCATCAGCTTTTAACACCATCCAGCCTCATCTCTTAGCGCACAAATTTTTATCCTTAAATGTCAGACCCAGGCTTATCCTGTGGATCACAGATTTCCTCATCTCCAGGTCCCAGTCAGTGCGCTATCAATCTGTCATGTCATCTGTCCTCTTTTGTTCCACAAGTGCCCCTCAAGGTACCGTTCTTTCTCCTGTCCTCTTTGCTCTGTACACCAACGACTGCATTGGTACAGAAGAAACACCAGTCATAAAAAATATTTAGATCATACAGCCCTTGTACACCTTTCCAATTCTGATGTAACATATTTTGATGAAGTTGAGCGTTTCAGCACCTGGTGTAAAGAAAATTATGTTGAGCTTAACGTCATAAAAACAAAGGAGATGATCATAGATTTTAGGAAAGCGAAAAATTATGTGCCTGATCTTTATATTGATGGAGAAAAAGTGGAACGGGTAGAGGAATGTAAATGTCTCGGCACAACGTGAGACAGTATGTTCGCCTTCAATACACACACCAGGTCCGCATACGAAGAATGCCAAACAAGAATGTATTTCCTACGCAAATTGAGGAATCTGCATGTCCAGCCAAAGATTCTAAAAAAAAAAAAAAAAAAAAAAAAAAAAAAAAAACATTTTACATGAGTTTTATTGAGTCTGTCTTGACTTTTTCATGCATTTGCTGGTATGGAAATATTAATTTGAAAAACAGCAAACTCTTGGATAGCGTTGTGAACATCTGTGGTAAGATTGTTGGTGAGAGGCAGGAGAGTATGAGCGAGTTGTATGAAAGGCGTGCGGTCAGCAAGGCTCGTGCGATTGTTAGTGACAGTGGGCATACGCTTGCGCGACAGTTTGAGCCTCTTCCATTAGGCAGACGATTTTGTGTCCCCAGAGCTAAGCTGATGCGCACAAAAAAGAGCTTTGTGTTCAAAATCCTTTGCGCTTTTAAACAAACACAGGGTGTAAGAAGAGGCGGTGATCACCTGTGACATAAGCATGTGCGCGGGTGTGTATGTCTGTGAGCAAGCGGGAAAGTATAGATGCTGGAGGAGTGTGTGTGTGTGTGTGTGTGTGTGTGTGTGTGTGTGTGTGTGTCCTGGAACAGTGAGGAATAGAAATGTCTGGAATATGTCTTATCTTAAATGATTTTTGATGATAAATCACTCTCTCTCTCTCTCTCTCTCTCTCTCTCTCTCTCTCTCTCTCTCTCTCTCATACGTGCACACATGTATGCATATATAATTATGAGTGGCTGAGTGCATGCTTTATTTGCACTACCAAAAAGGAGAAAGATTGAAATTCCCATTTTGGTGATACACACATGTTTTATTGTTTGAAAGTAATTCTAATTTTCAGTGTCACGTTTTTGTAACTATAAATATGTATGTCTTAACTTTTAGGGCAGCGGTCACGAATGTAATTTCTCTTTTAACGAGAGATAATAAAGTTTTCTGAATCTGAATCTGAATTAGTGTAAAAACTAAAATCCTATGAATACGACATTCACTTATTTTCAAATATCACTACCAAAAACTGACTTCTGTAACGTTCAATTATACAAAAAATACATGTAATACAGAACATACTTTAAAACGGTATGACACAATGACAATGTACAAAGAACTCTATATTTGAAAAGGCCCAGACGGCTATGAGTTAGGTTTGCAACCCCCCTCCTCCCGCTTCCCACAGCATTGACTAATTATGAGAAAATAGATGGGTTTTACGTTTAGACTTGAAAAAAGAGATAGAATCTGAATGTCTAGAGAGTCTGGCAGTCTGCTCCACGTCGTTGGAGCTTGAAAAGAGAAATATCTTTAACCAGTAGTGGTCCTGAAGCAAGTCATTCGTAGAACGCGGTCTTCAGCACAGGAGCATAGTTGTCGAGAGGGAGTGCAGATTTTAAGATCTGAGAGATAAGAAGATACGTTTTCAAGGAGAGAAAAGAAAGTGAGAGTTGAGATTTTGTACAAGATACGGTTTGAGACAGACAGCCAGTGAAGAGAGTGAAGTAGAGGCGAGATGTGATGATATTTTCCTGCTCACCAGGCGACTCGGGCTGCATGATTTTGGATTCGCTGTAATCTTTCTATCAGGTATTTTGGAAGGCCAGCCAAAAGTGAGTTGCAGTAATCTATTCTAGATAAGACAGTGGCACAAATGAGCTTTTGTAGCATCTGTAGAGAGAAAATGACGTACGGAGCTGATTCTTCTTAGCTCTAAATAAGCAGTCTTGCAAATATTTGAAACCTGTTTCTCAAAGGAGAGGGACTGGTCAAGAATGACCCCTAGACTGCGGACAGAGGTGGAGATAAAGACAGTACAGTCACTGATAGTGACGACAGTTGAAGGCAGAGAAGGATGGTTAGGCTGTTTTTGTCACGAACATGAGTTCCGTCTTGTCGTCGTTTAGTTGTTGTTTTTTTTGGTTGTCATCCAGTCCTTCAGGTCTGCAATGCAGCCCTGCGTCCGAGAAATCAGCGAGTCCCCAATTTCAGCAATGGGAGCCAACTGATGAAGCAGAGTGTCGTCAGCAAAGCTCTCATGCGACATGGCGTGACCACTGATGGACGTCAGACAGGACCAGCATACAGCACAAAAAGGACTGGCCCCAGTACAGAACCCTGAGGCACACAGTACCTAAGAGGAGAACTGTCTGAGTATTTGCCCTATACACACACTGAGTCCGTCCAGTCAAGTAAGAGGTAATCCAGTCGAGAGCTGTGTCTTTGAATCCGAAGGAAGTTTGAAGCCGTGAGAACAAAATATTATGATCGATCGTGTCAAATACTGTGAGAAGTCAAACATCGCTAATAAGGAAACGTTCCCATCGTCAAGCCCGCAGAGGAGGTCATTGACTATAGGGAGGAGTGCTGTCTCACGACTATGGCCTTGTCTGTAAGAGATTGATGAGATTCAAAGGTGATTCTTTTCGAGGTGTTCTAGAATTTGGTCTAAACCAATATATTCCAATAAATTTGATAGAAATGACAAATTTGATACAGGCCAGTAATTCTTTAAAACATTTTATCTAATGAAGGTTTCTTGATCAATGGAGCAGTGGTACACTGCGGACGGAAGATTTCAGTAACATGACCAGAGGACAAAGAGGTATTGATAACATGAGTAAGATGGGATAGAGCGTCATCGGTGCACTGAAAGAGCAAGTGAATAGGAATGGCATCAAGTTCTCATAATTTAGGGCTGCATCGCAAACAAAGTTTTTTGACAGTCTTGACTAAAAGGACTAAAACAAGCCAAAGGACGTCCACAGTAAACTTTGTCATTCAGAGAATGTACAGGTGCAGTAGAATCTAGCTTTTCACGGATAGTGTCAATTTTGCCATTGAAAAAACTCTAAGAATTCTGAGGGAGCTCTTGAATTTGGAAGATGGTGGGAAGGGGGGGAGTAGCTGACTTTGCCCAGGAGACTCTTTGTGACATTAAATAGTTGCTTGGCCGTATTACAGGCCAATACCTTTGAAGAACAGAACAAAGTTTTTGTTTGATGAACAATGTCAGTAGCGTGATTTCTCGCAGTTTGATATATTTCCCTGTGCACAGTCAGTCCCGTGGCGCACCATCGCCTCTCAGCCTCCCTCCTCTCCTGTTTTGGCCTCCGACAAGTCGGGACCACTGAGTTGTGCCATTGACACAATGAGCGATCAGAGATCAAGCGCCTGCTCACTGAAGCATGCTTATCAAGCGTGGCACGGAGGGCAGAGGTCAGCTGACAGGCCGATGGCTCGCTCGGTATGGCCGTGGTCAGATCAGATTTGAAAGTCTCTATATCGATAGCAGAAATTGTCCTAACTTCCTTGTAAGTCTTGGAGCGGCGGGCCTAATCATATTTAATTCTCACTTCACAGCAGAATGATCCGATGCTAGGTTATTGTCAAAAGCTGAGGATTTAAGAAGATGATCACTGTCTCTGTAGACTACCCAGTCTACTTTGTTATCGTGTTCGTTCGTCATTTCATTCACTATCGAGGAGAAAGTAATTTATCTGTATTACAATACTATTCAACACAGAAATGGCTTACGTGCCTTCCAAGGACAACAAAACTAAAAAATGTGTTCCCACTTAGGCACCATCTAAGAGGTATACCTGTGACCTTTAGGGCTTGATTCTCTGTCTCAGTGATTCTCTGTTTGAGTCTCTGTCTTTCTGTCTGTCTCACTAACTAACTACGTAACTAACTAACTAAATAGGTAACTAACTGACTAAGTAACAACTATATGACTGACTAACGAGCTAACTAATTAAGTAATCAGCTAAATTTTTTTTTCAGTTATCACCGGGCAGACTTTGGGTTTTGTTTTTTTTTTTATTTTATCTCTCTCGCTTTCTCTTTCTTTCTTTCTTTCTTTCTTCTTCCTTTTTTTCATCATATGCTCTAGTGATATAATTGTGGCGTCTGTGCTATCCTCAATGAAGTTTTAATCATCTAAAATCTTCACGGTATATCAGATCTTCCTTTCTTTTTTCTCATTTTTTTTATATATTCATTTGTTTATTTACTCATTCATTTATAAGTTTATTTGTTAAGCCATTTAATCAGATATTGATTCATATACGTATTCAATTTGCAACTTTTTTAGAGAGAGAGAGAGAGACAGAGAGAGAATAGGAATACTAACCGACTAACTAACTGAGTACTAACTATATGACTAACTGACTGACTAACGAACGAACCAATTAACTAATCAACTGAACGATTTATTTTTCAGTTACACACCGGGTAGACTTTGGGGTTTTGTTTTTCATTTTTTTCTCTCTCTCCCTCTTTGTTTCTTTTCCTTACTTTTCCTTCTTTTTTTTTTCTTTCTTTTTTTTCATCGGTATAAACAATTTTCTCACTATCAGTATCAGCGCCATAGAATAACTGGGCGGAGTTGGCAAAAAATAAAGCAGATGGCAATGAAAAGGATGACTTGCCTACCCTTGGCTTCTTCTGTGTGTCACACTGTTATATCCCTGTTTACCTGGAAGGGGCACTTTCTGCGATACACAGCAGGGACACTGTGGTAGTAACGTGACAAGGAATAATCTGTTATAGTATTGAACCTGAGGACGACGACAATGTGGTTTGCTTTGCCTTCAATTTTGAACGGGGATAGCGTCCTGTTCTGCAGTGCGAAGTTCAGCATACTTTCTAAAGTTGACGGGAGATTCCCAACAGGCATATAAACAGGCTTGTGTAGGAAACAACTAAACATTTGAACTAGCTGCGGGTCGAGGAGGTACTAAAAAGAACTTCATAAGGCTTAAACCACTCATGGCAGAGTAGGTGTCTGTTAGCAGTGGGGCAAGACATCTGTCTGAAAAAGGCACGCCTTCAGAGGTCCACCCACCCGAATTCCGGCAGCAGAGAGAAAAACAAACAAAAAGAACTAATTAGTTAGTCAGTCAGTCATATAGTTAGGTAATTAGTAAGGTAGTTAGTCTGTTACATAATTAGTTGCCTGTTGTGTTACAACGTACGTTAGTGAGATTAATTTTATTTTGGTTTTGCCTCCTACCGGACTAAGTAGTAAAGATCCACTTTCTCTAACTTTCTGTCTTTAGAAAAATAAATATATATACATATATAAGAAAATGCTTAAAAGAAATGAATAGAGTACAAAAAAGAAACAAAGAAAAGGTGGACATAGGAAGTTAAAGAAAGAATAGCGAAATGCAAGACAGGGAGGTTTGATGTACCATAAAGATATCATGGGAAGATGATTATAAACTGAGAATAATGTACACTTGTTAGAATAATCCCCCGAGCTTAAAAAAAAAAAAGAGGAAAAGAAGAAAGAAAGAACAAGGAAAAAAAGACAGCGAGAAAGACGATCGAAAAACAAACCCAAACTTCTGGCAAATGTGTAAATGTAAAATAAAATGTTCGTTGGGGAATTCAAACCAAAGTCTCCAACTCAAGAGTCGGACATACTGTTATCCGTTATGCTAACGAATGTAATGCGAATTAGTGCCTACCAAAATACAAATAATAAAGAGCTCGCCTCACTCTCTTTCTGTGTCTCTCTTCCAAACCCTAATAATTGTAACTCTCCCATGCCTAATATCTGTAACTCTCTCTGTAAATAAGGAAATACGAACAAAATTACATAAAAATAAATAGGTACAAAAACAAAAATGATGAACTCCCCCTCACCATACCTCCACCCCCCCCCCTCCCCACCAAGTCTACCCCTAATTCCCTTTCACATACATTCGTTTATGTTTATGAAAACACACTACAAAGAAAAAAAGAAAGGGAACGAACAAACGGCGGGCAGAATGAAAACGAAGTTGGACGTAAATGATAAAGTAATAAATGATTCAACAGATCAAGAATGCAACAAACACACAAGCAAATAAATGAGAGAAAATGGAAAGAGAGGCTTGATACCACGTGGCAGATTTCGTTTGTAATGGTGTCATTTGAGGTTACTTAGAACATATGAAAATGTGGTCCTCTGACGATAAACGTATTTATTGCACACGTGTATAGAGAATGTATAGCAATCATTAAAAAATGAGAAAGAGAGCCGACTATGACTATGTTAAAAGATGTTGGAGAGAAAAGAAAATATCCCCGGCGGGGAATTGAACGCCTGTCTCCCGCGTGACAGACAGGGATACTTACCATTGTACTACCGAGGAGCAGCAGTTTGTGTAAATGTGTTTATCCTTCACCTTAAGAGGGAGGCTTAGTGTGACATGTAGCCTAACTAGTGCTGTGACTGTTCCTAGTATCGTTGCTACTTTTCATGCACACAAACACACACGCACACAGTGCAACTCACCCCACAGTAACTGGAATGGCGAATGGGCAGTCAGTCTGCAACTCACACTCCGGTAAAGCTCAACAGGTTCGGCTCGTCGGAGGGTCAGCAGGTGGTGAGGGGACCGGGAGAAGCTACAATGGCCACGTCCGGTCGGTCAGGAAATGGTAGGTTGTCTCGGCGCTGGAGCTGGCAGCAGCCCGCGCCCAGCTTGGTGGTAGTGACAGGGCGCCTCAAGTCTCTAGCAGAGAAGCGTAGAGGACGGGCGTCTGCTGTGGTATAGTGCAGAGGCCATGGTGTTGACTGGGTCTGTCTTGGTTGTTGGAGAGCGCAGAAGTTCAGGTGTTGATTCGTCTGGGGTAGCAAATTGAATGCCTCTCCTTTGGTCTTGCCCCTGTCGTCTGCTCTTGAGTGAGCAGTGCTCATGCGAGGTGTACCTTTCGGTTCCGGTGGTGAACCAAGTGCTTATGCGCACTGCATCCGTGCGTCACTACAATGTGTATCACAACACTATTTAACAAAAATGGCGTACATGCCATCCAAGGACTACAAAACTGAAAATGTTTAATCACATAGGCACTATCTAAGAGATATACCTGTGAACGTCAGGGCTTGATTCTCTCTCTGTCTCCATGATTCTGTGTTTCTGTCTGTCTGTCTCTCACAACCTACCCACCTTAATCAGTAAGATGAGGTCGAAGAGTGTGAGCGAAGTTTCGCGACGAGTGGCCGCATTTGTTATCGCTCTGGTTTTCCACACGCTTGATTCTTTTTCTGACTTAGTCCCCCCCCCCCCCCCCCCCCCCCCCCTTTTTTTTTTTTTTTCTGCTGTTGATATTGTTCTAAACATGTTCATCCGTCCGCTGTGTTGGCTGGTCCAGTTTTCTCTGCACCATGATTGCTTCTTCTTTCCTACCGTTCTCTCGCCTTTTTTGTTTGGCAGTCAGCCGTTAAGAAACAAAGTGTTTTTTTCATCCTAACGGACCTTGCTGGGAGACGAAGGCAGGTACTAACCTTTCATGATGTGTTGACTTTCATTTGGTGCTGTGAGATACTGTAGTGATCGGGGTTCGTTCTCCTACCACTTGTTAACAACAAAAAAATGGCACATACAAACACCAGAATCTTGCCCGCTTTTATACTGAACAATCAGCTACCCGGTTTTGACCAAAGGCCTGTCACTACGGCGGAGATCTGTTCTTCTGTTGAATATACCGCTGGCTTTGAATCAGTGGAAGGAGGACAGAGAATAGGGGGTCTTTGGAGGATTTATCCTCGCACGTCGGAAGCGAGACACAAAATTTTGATACAGGGGTTTGTTATTAGAGGGGTACAGGTGGAAGTGAAAGGACAAAAATCCTTTGTTGTCACTTCTCCTGATGGGGAAGAGCGAGAAACCCCAGCGACGAAACTGAGTAACCGTGAGTAATGTTTCCTCTGTCTGTTCTCCTCCGATCATGATATTTTGCATGCCATTAAAAACCTAAAAACCAATGTACGATCAAACTTATCACTGAGAAAGACAGGGATGCTAATGGAAAGTTAACTAGGTGGAAAACAGGCAGAAGGTTTGTATACATTGATATCCCACCCGTTCCCCTCCCATCATTCATAGAGATAGGGCCATTTAGAGCCACTCTTTATCATAAAGAGCAGAAATCGGTCAGGAGAGAAACAGACTCTCCGTACAACAGATACTTAGTTAAAGGACACCGAGCGTCAGTGTGTGACAAACCTATAAAGTGTCGCCAGTGCTACAAAGATGGTCACAAGGTGGGTGACCCTGTGTGTGACATGACCCCTGTGGTCCAGGGGGAGAACACTGGCTGCCGAGAGACGATATCCGTTCGTGACAGGGCCAATTGTAGTGCTGGCAGTGATCGAGTCGGATAAATTTCCGATCGTGACAGGCCAGTGTTAGTCCTACGGGTTACAGGATCAAAAGAAGCCCCTCCCCCGACTGAGCCGGTAGGGCTGCTACCTGTACCCGAACCAAAAAATCATCAACTAGCTCGACTTCTCCAAGCCCTACAACCCAGCAGGGGCAGAACTGTAAAAAGGCAGGGGTTTTTTTTTTTCAAAGAAGGGGGATAGATCGCAGACAGTGCTGAAATTCCGGGCAGAGTCCTCACGCTCAGCCCTGACAAAAACGCCCTCTTTCCCGCGGACGCGGACCTCCGCAGCACGTTGACAAACAACGTCGACAGCAGACTGGGGACAATTCCGAATCTGACGGCGATGATATTTACAGTGATGTGATGGCTAATTCTTTGTGGTTTATTCTTTTCATCGGTTTACATTAGTTACGGACCGAGCAGGCGTTTATAGGACAATGATTATCCTGCCTGTAGCCAATACGGATCACAGAGCAATAATAACTGACATAAATGTCAGGGAGGGAGGCTACACTTTCTACTGGAAGGAAAAGCAGAAGATGACGACAGACAGCATGGAGTTGGATTTGCCATCCGCAACACTCTGCTACACCAACTCCCTGATCTCCCCACCGGCATCAACGAACGACTGATGAAACTGCGCTTCCCCGTCGGTCGCTCCAGGCATGTCACCATCATCAGTGCCTACGCCCGCGCCCCCACACTCACAAGCTGTGAGGAAGACAAGGAGAGATTTTATGAAACCTTGGACACTCTTGTGAAGTCAACTCCTGCAAGCGACAAGCTAGTGGTCCTAGGGGACTTCAACGCAAGAGTGGGGACAGATCACCAGAGCTGGGAGGGAGTTCTGGGTTCCCAGGGAGTCGGCAAGATGAACAGCAACGGGCTACTGCTCCTGACTGTGTGTGCTGAGAACGGTCTCACCATCACCAACACCCTCTTCAGACTGGCCAACAAACACAAAACCACGTGGATGCATCCAAGGTCCAAGCAGTGCATCTTATAGACTGTGTCATTGTTCGACGGCAGGATACACGGGACGTGATGATCACCAGAGCCATGCGAGGAGCTGAGCGTTGGACAGACCACCGTTTTGTGAGGGCAGTCTTCAGTTTTCACATAGCCAGAGTCCAACGCAGGAAGCCCAAGGCTGCTCGATCAAAATTGAACATCTCAAAACTGCAGAACCCTCTCGTAAAAAGAAATTCCAAACTCAGGTACCTAGATGTGACTCTGACTGCTCAGGGACCGCTGACTGGAGACCCAACAGATCAATGGAACCAGTTCAAACAGGACAGTGACAGAGTCAGCCAAAGCCACTCTAGGCCTCAAGAAGCGTGTCCACCAGGACTGGTTTGATGAAAACAATGACGACATCAACAAACTCTTAGAAGAGAAACACTTTGCCTATATCAACTGGCAGAACGATCTATCCTCCATCTCCAAGAAGGATCGCTTCAAGCACCCCCAGAGCAAAGCCCAGAGAGAACTGCGCACAATGCAAGACAGCTGGTGGAACAGGAAAGCTGATGAGGTTCAACGATATGCCGAGCTGAATTACTCCAAAGAGTTCTTCAACTCGCTCAAGGCTGTCTACGGACCACAGAGACCCAGCACCACCCCACTCCTGTCTGCAGATGGCAAGACCCTGCTGAAAGACAAGGACAGCATCACACAACGCTGGAGGGAACATTTCTCCACCTTACTCAACAGACCATCCACAGTCGACTCTTCAGCCTTGAACGCTATCCCGGAGAAGCCGGCCCTGGAAGAGCTTGACCTTCTACCCAGCCTCGAGGAAATCACTAAGGCAGTGAAGCAGACGAGCAGTGGTAAGGCACCAGGCATGGACGGCATCCCAGCCGAGATGTACAAGGCAGCCGGTCCAGTGCCCTGGACACTCTCCACGACATACAGTGCAGCGTTTGGGGGGAAGAAACCATGCCACATGACTTTCGAGATGCCACTGTTGTCTCCCTGTATAAAAAAAAACAAGGGCAGCAAGTCTGACTGTGGTAACTACCGAGGCGTCTCCCTCCTCTCAGTCGCTGGGAAAATCCTTGCAAGAGTCATCTTAAACCGCCTGATCAGCGCTGTGTCAGAACCGTCACTGCCAGAGTCACAGTCTGGCTTCAGACCAGGCCGCAGCACCATCGACATGGTCTTCTCGGTGAGACAGGTCCAAGAAAAGTGTATTGAGCAGCGGATGGACCTCTACGCTGTCTTCATCGACTTAACAAAAGCCTTCGACGCGGTGAACATGGAGGCACTGTGCGTCATACTCTCCAAGCTTGGCTGTCCGAGGAAATTCACAAAAATCATCATCCTATTCCACGACGACATGGTTGGCCTTGTGCTTGTGGGGGTGACAGCTCTGCTCCCTTTGAAATCTCGAACGGCGTCAAGCAGGGCTGTGTCCTTGCTCCGGTCCTGTTCAACCTGTTCTTCACGTGCGTGCTGAACCATGCCCTCGGAGATCTCGACAGAGGCATCTACATCAAGTACAGGCTGGACGGCTCTCTGTTTGACCTTCGTCGGCTGAGCGCCAAGACCCAAACAGTCGAGAGACTTGTGACTGACGCACTGTTTGCCGACGACTGTGCCCTGATGGCACACACAGAAGCGGATCTCCAGTTATTGTCAGCAAGTTTGCGGAAGCCTCTCGGCTTTTTGGCCTCACAATCAGCCTTGGAAAAACGGAAGTGCTACCAACCCTCCCCAGGCCTAACAATGCAACCTCCCCCCACCATCACCATCGGAGGCACCACTCTGAAAACTGTCGAACTCTTCAAGTACCTCGGGAGCGTCATTTCCAGTGATGCTCTCTTGACAGAGAAATCTCTGCCAGGATCAGCAAAGCCAGCCAAGCTCTTGGCCGCCTACGTACTCGTGTGATGACCCACAAAAGCATCAAGCTCGACACAAAGATCAAGGTCTACAAAGCTGTTGTTCTCATTAGTCTCCTCTACGGCTGTGAGTCCTGGACGCTGTACGGGAAACACACGAAACAGCTTGAACGCTTCCACACGAGACCACTACGAGCGATTATGGGCATCAAGTGGCAAGACCGAGTGACCAACCTCGAAGTCCTGGACAGAGCTGGTCTGCTCAGCATCGAAGCCATGATAATGAAGGCCCAGCTTCGCTGGACTGGACATGTCATCCGTATGGAGCCTCACAGACTGCCTCGGCAGTTGCTCTACGGAGAACTGAGGCAGGGCCAGAGACCCAGAGGCCGCCCCAGAAAGCGCTTCAAAGACTGTGTAAAAGACAATCTGAAGCACAGCTGCACGCCTGCAAAAGACCTAGAGTTTTGTGCCCAAGGCAGAACAGTATGGCGAAGTCTAACCAGCAAGGCCCAGGAAGAATTTGAAAGACAACGCCGCCGCAACCACATGACTACTGCAAGAGAAATACGCAAGGCCTCGGTGTCCTCCCCTCCCACATTAGCCACGTTCAATTGCCCCTACTGCCCACGGGGTGTGTGCCTCGAGAATCGGTCTCTCCAGCCACACTCGTGCCCATGGGAGAAGGTCATCTGCACAGTGACATTATCGAAATCGATAGTCTACCACGATCATGCCTGTAGCCAATACGGATCACAGAGCAATAATAACTGACATAAATGATAATGAATTCGTCAGAGGGCCTGGCTACTGGTGTTTTAATAACAGTTATCTGAAAGATGCCTTTTTGTTGGCAGAATGAATGCTGTATTTAAAAAAATGGATAGGTGAAAACCAAGAAATGTTTGAGAAAAGAGGGGATCAATGGGACTGGTGTAAATCAAATATAAAACATTTTTGTTTAGAGTATGGCAAATTTAGAACACAAACAAACGGAATGAACTTTTAGATTTGAAAAGTAAACTCCAGAAGATGGACCAAACTATGTGCAAATGATCCTGATAATGAAACACAACCAAAAAGAAGTTATGGAAAAATAAAGAAAAAACTGAAATATTATCACTTGAAAAAGCTAGGGGGAGCCCAAACAAGGGCATGAACAAAGTGGGTAGAAGAAGGAGAACAAAATGCAAAATATTTCTTAGGCTTGGAAAAGGTTTGTGGTAACCAAAATGCAATGACACAAGTGCAAAAGGATAATGGTGAAATACCTGCAAATCAATTATATTCTAAATGACCAGACGAAGAGGGGAATGTGAAAGAAAAATTGAAAGAATTCATTTTAAAATGAACCATTTACAAAATTAGAAGAAGAGTCTTTCACATGTGAAGGTCTAATGAGTAAAGCATATGCAAAACGGGTCAGCGCCAGGTAGTGATGGTCTTACAACTGAATTTATGAAAGTTTTTCTGGATAACTATAAGCGATAACTAAGCGATGCTGTAACTGAATCATTTAAGAAATCCTTCAGAAAGGGTGAAATGTCATACAGTCAAAAACAAGGCCGGCATTATTATACTACTTCACAAGAGCAGTGACCTTCCAAGAGACAGAAGTAAATAACTGGAGACCAACTACACCAACTAATACAGATTATAAAATGCTAGCAAAGGTGTTGGCGTTGAGACTGAATAAAGTTATTGATAAATTAATTAGCCATGATCAAGTAGATTATTTGAGGGACAAAATATTTCGACAGTAATACGAACTATAGATGATGTTATCAACTATCTAAATGTGACCAAAAGTGCGGATATCTATTAGCACTAGATTATCAAAAAGCGTTTGACTCTGTTTCTAAAGAATTTATGTTGCAAACTTTCGACATATTTGGGTTTGGGAACCAGTTCAAAAGATGGGTAAGTGTGACAACGAACACCGTCAGCAGCATAAATCATGCTGGCTGGATCTCGGAATCTTTCCCTGTAAAGTGTGGCATCAGGCAGGGCTTTCCGTTTTCACCTCTGGCTTTCATTTTAGCTGCTGAATTACTAGCAATTCGGAACAGTAATATATCAGGAATTGATTTTTCCCACTTTCAATAATGAATTGGTAAAGCTTAAAACAAAACAGCTGGCAGACGACACAACATTGTTTCCAAATAACAGAAATGACATGATAAAAGCACATGACATAATAAATTATTTCCCTTTTTTCTGGTCTCAAATTAAATGTGCAGAAAACAAAAGCAACGAGACTGGGGATGCAGAGGTATGGAGACAATATGCCATTTATCTTAACTGAACAATTAAAAAATACTAGGATTTGCTTTGAAAATAACCAAGCAGCACTAAGCATAGAAGAAAACTGGTTAAAACGAACGAACTAAAAAAAAAAAAAAAAGAAGTTGCGTAGAACATGAAGTAAGAGAGATTTAGGAATTCATGGGAAAGTAGTTATAATAAACTGTTTTTTGTTGAGTCGGTTTGTGTTTGTTATGCAGTCAATAGGTCTGCCTAAGCACGTTTTGACAACAGTGAAACAGAACCCTATACAAATTCTTATGGCAGAGGAAGAATTCAAACAAAAAAGCGTCTGAAAAGATAAAAAAAGAAAAATAATGGAAGCAGATATTAGTCAAGGAGGAGTCAAGATGGTAAACCTTTTTAAGATGCAAGACAGTTTCTGTCTACAGTGGGTAGGAAGATTATTTACAGCCACAAACGATAACTGGAGCTATATCCCCAAATGGCATTTGGGTAAACTATCAGGTAACATGGGTGCCTTTGATATAAACTGTACATCGAAAATGCTTTCACAAACAGCTACTGTGGAACAATTCACTTATGAAATATAAATGTCGCACTCTATTCTTTCCTGCCTGGAAAAGAGTAGGAATTGAAAGAATAAAGGATATTATTAAAGAAAATGAAAATACAATGCTGAGTTCCGGAGACATCCTGGAAAAAAAAATAGTACAAAACAGAGGAAATGTTCTTTTTGAATACAATGCTTTAATAAACTCAATATCTGCATCCTGGAAAAACTGGATACGTGAAAATCCTTGCCAAGAAGGAATACAGAATTACTTTGATTACAGGCTTACTGTTTAAATCCAAAACATATCAGGAAAATATCAACTGATAAAGAAAATACAATTGAAGACTTAAAGATGTGTGCCCAGCAATTGGGCTCAGAAATCTGAACTTCCAAATAGACAAGGATTCATGGCTAATGGCACATGCTGCTACGAAAGAAATCAGATTAAGAGAGCTGCAGTGGGAAATTGTTCATAATGTATACCCACAAAATATGTTGTTACATAAAATGAAATTGGTAGAGGATAGTAACTGTACCGTTTGCAGAACTGAAGAAGATCACATAGAATATTTCTTTTACAAATGTCCCCCTGTGAAAGCATTTTGGAAGAAAATGGAAAGTGATGTTCATGGTCAGACAGGTATCGGCATAAATTTAGATCTTTTTGACGTTCTGTTTGGAGTCAAGCTGTGGGAACAATATCAAGAAACAAAACATAATAAACCACATGATCTTAATCGGGAAAATGTGTGTTAGTATACAAAAAAAAAACAAACGCAAATACACCATTACATATACTATTTGAACAACAAGTACAGTTAAGAGTATTAAAAACCAGATGACATCTTCGACGTAACTAGAAATACATACAGAAATAATATAATGAACGGATATTAAAGATCTAAAAACTGTAGGTAAAAAAAATAAATACTTTATAAAATTTAAATGAAATCAGACAGAAACAAACGCACGCGCGCGCACACACACACACACACACACACACACACACACACACACACACACACACACACACACACACACACACACACACACACTGACCCAGTCAAGGGACAAAATTATAGCTTGAGCGTATTTTACGCGACACTGGGGGAAAAGCTTAATATTTGAATGCCAAATGAAATATCGCACTTTGTGATCCCCACGACTTGCCCAAAGTAGCGTCATGTTCTCTGTCTGTCTGTCTGTCCCCTCTCTCTGCCTGTCTGTCTGTATGTATGTCTCTTTCTCAGTTGCTCACTCGCAAACCGTAAGTGCCGAACACATGCGTAGGCGCATATACACCTAGAATATTTGTTACCATTGGTGTGCAATTTATTCGTTATGATAACCGC
>JADBJO010000378.1:585000-597500 GCA_016801955.1 Conus betulinus
ACAATAGCGTTGAAAACATGCCTACTCGTAGGAACAATAGCTTTGACAACATGCTGACACGTAAGATCAATAGCTTTGACAACATACGGACACGTAGGAACAATGGTTTTTGACAACATGCCGACACGTAGGAACAGTAGCTTTGACAACATGCCGACACGTAGGAACAATAGCTTTGACAGCCCACGAATCTGGAAGATGGGCTCTTCTTCTTTACAACAATTTGGAAGATGTGTACACATTCTTGTCAGAAAATGCCAGCATTGATTGAAAAGCACACCAACCACAATTTTAGGATACATGAGTGTGGAAAATGAACAATAGAATACTCCCAGAACGGCGGTAGGTAGGAGAATGGCAATATAAAATGCGAAGTGAGGAGAGTGCAGAACCATACAGCAAGAGCAGGGCAAGAAGGGTAGTGGAGGAGGGAAAGAAGTGGTAGCACATCAATGTTACACATTTTTTCAATAAGAAGGGAAATGGTTCTCGTTTGAATTGACCATACATCCATACCTTGTTGTTACATGATTCATTCTTTTGGCTTGTCTGATCTTTCGTACTTTCTCTCCCCAACCCATCTTCCCTCCCCTTCCCTTCTTCACATCACGTGTTATAATTTCATTATGCTCGTTGCATTACCCTGTTTACAAGCAATTCCTGACATTCTGTTCCCTATGTCTTTCAGCTAGATCCAGATCTCGTCCATTCTCCCCTCCGATTCTTTTACTCGTCTGTTTCGTTTATTTATCGCTTTTTTCCTTTTAGTCATGACTTTGATAGGAGATTTTTTTGCTGCTCTTATTATTTCCTTAAAGAGAGCATTGTAGCTGTTTCCATATAATTTTGGGATGGAGTATGGGTGAGAAGCGAAGTATAACTTATTTTGTCTGTTGATATAGACATTATATCAGTGAACGGATTGTTGCCCTGGAATGGTTGCCCTGACGTTTTCTTCCTCCACGTTGCAGGGCAAGGGCAAACAGACGACGTACTGGCTGAACGGCGAGCAAGAGGTGGCCTCGGACAGTCTGCTGAACCATGGCCTGTTGTGACGAAGCTTCTGTCGTCAACACTGCCGCCCTGACTGGGCATCTGCAGAGTCTTCAGAATGATGGCCCCTGTCCCACGTCCATGACCGATCCCTTCAAACCACGATTTTTCTTCTTCTTTGTTTGTTCGTTTTTATCTTTCTTTCACAAGCTGAACGGCTCGGAGTCGTGTCAAAGAAGAAAAAAAGAACATGAGCATGCCAACGGAGGTTACCGAGCCGCAGATAGCGAGTGAACTTTTTGTTGTTTTTTGCCAGACACTAAAAACTACATGCACTTTCTATTTTTACTGTTTGTACGGTCGTCTGATAGCATTTTTGAAAATTCTTTTATTGTTTTATCTATCTGAAGACACAGCGATGGGCTGTGTTTTCTGGACATCTTTGTTGTGTGTGTGTGTGCGCGCGCGCGCGCGTGTGTGTGTGTGTGTGTGTGTGTGTGTGTGTGTGTGTGTGTGTGTGTGTGTGTGTGCTGGTGGCATAAGCAACATATTTGGAAGATCTGGAGTATGCATGTACAGCTTTTGGATGAAGTTAGGGACCTCTACCTTATATTCGTAATGGCCTTCAAACATGGTTTCTCTCCAGTGTATTTTCTTTCCGTCAGAAATAAAAATTTATTAACTAAGACATTCCAGACCCCCAACTATTCGGTAAATGCCAAACAAAGAAATATGCATCAACAAAATGCTGTCTCTCAAGGGATTTTTCCAGAGGGGGTTTGAATAAAAGACCCCTATTTTCCTTGGCCCCGCTTTCGTTTTATAGGTCTCAAATACCTGTGCCATAGTTTTAGAAAAAAAAAAGAAAAAGAAAAAAAAAATCCTGCAGGCCCGGATTGAATATCGACTGTAAAATAGCGGAATAAAATTGTGACATCCTCAGCAAACAATACTCGGATTTAGGAATGTGATTGATAATAATTTGAATTTTTTTTTTATTAATTACTCATTTGGAAAGAATAACTTTATTATCCTAAAATGTATCACCTACATGAATTTCTATGTGCACGTGTTGATGTTATTTGTTTTAGCCGTTTTCAAGCACACAGCGCATGTCAACGCATTTGTTATGTTTCTCGATCATTTAAAGAACTCGTAAAACTAATGTTCGCGCTGTGTGGGGAGACCAGGAAGACTGGGACGTTGCGGTAAAACAAATGAGCTCCCGACGTTGGGAGACCAGGAAGACTGGGAGGATGCAGTAAAACTAATGAGCGCCCTATGTGGGGAGACCAGGAAGGCTGGGAGGATGCAGTAAAACTAATGAGCGCCCTATGTGGGGAGACCAGGAAGGCTGGAGGATGCAGTAAAACTAATGAGCGCCCTATGTGGGGAGACCAGGAAGGCTGGGAGGATGCAGTAAAACTAATGAGCGCCCTACGTGGGGAGACCAGGAAGACTGGGAGGATGTGATAAAACTAATGAGCGCCCTACGTGGGAGACCAGGAAGACTGGGAGGATGTGATAAAACTAATGAGCGCCCTACGTGGGGAGACCAGGAAGACTGGGAGGATGTGATAAAACTAATGAGCGCCCTACGTGGGGAGACCAGGAAGACTGGGAGGATGTGATAAACTAATGAGCGCCCTACGTGGGGAGACCAGGAAGACTGGGAGGATGTGGGAGACCAGGAAGACTGGGAGGATGTATGAGGGAGACCAGGAAGACTGGGAGACTGGGAGAGACCAGGAAGACCATGTTGGAAGACCAGGAGATTGGGAGGATGTGGGGAGACCAGAAAGACTGGGAGGATGCGCTGAAGATCGCATGGAAGAGAAGTGTTGGGTGCAGAGCTTTGAGAAGGGAGGACTTTGGCTGGTTCCTCTGTTGCAATAGAGATCATGCTCACGATGTCCGTTTGTAAACATGTGTGCGTTTGTTTCTTTCTGTTTCTGACTTGTCCAAGCCAAGTAGGCTGTGTTTTTTTTTTTTACCAGCGTTTGTTTGTTTGGATTGTCTGTCTGTCGGAAAGATGACGCCAACACCTCTGAACCGGTTATGGTAAAACGTACTGAAAAGGTGAAATGCAACAGGAGGATGATTCCACTAACAATAGGATGATTCCACTAAACTTGAAGGTGAAATGCGACAAGAGGATGATTCGCAAACAAGAGATTGTTGATTCCTCTAACAAGAGGATTCCACTAAACTTAAAGGTGAAATGCGACAAAGGATGATTAAAGGTGAAATGCGACAAGAGGATGATTCCACAAACAAGAGATCGATTCCTCTAACAAGAGGAGGATTCCACTAAACTTAAAGGTGAAATGTGTGCGACAAGAGGATGATGATTCCATTAACAAGAGGGATTATTTAATACTAAACTTCGTCAGGACCCAATCAAGGTTCTCTTTTTTCACTTCTTGTGATATTGCGAGAAAAGGATTTTTTTCGCCTTTTAAATAATGCATGGATCTTAATGACTGAAATTTGGGCTTATTATATTGGATAGGTGAACGAGTTGTTGGTTTAACTGGGATTGGTTTGTTGCTATAGCGTCATTCTGGATTGACGTTAAGGGCAATGTTCCACCAACGCGGGGCTCTGCGCTCTCCCTAGTGCACTTCCAGTGTCTGAAGTTGACTTTTGTGGAGTTTGGTGGCTATTATAGTGCAGCCCTACATGAATCTGTCTTATGCATATGCTCGTACGCGCAGATTTCGATCTGTGCAAGCACACACACACATACACACACACACACACACACACACACACACACACACACACACACACACATATATATATATATATATATATATATATATATATATATATATATATATATGTACATTTATAATCAAAGCTTGCTCTTATGTCTTAGATTGAAGAAATAAGGAGAGATGATCAGTCATATTTACAGTGGTAAATAATTCTGCCTAACAGTACGTCCTTGAGTGGGTGAAAGGGGAATAATAAAATGTCTCTCAAAATGAGCCTTCAGCAATCTTATAGTCTCCAAGGAGGAGAAAATCTCCAAATGGGAGGAAACTCACTAACATATAACTCCTCGTCAGGAAAAAAAAAGTATTTCGAAACCTGAATGTTTCTTCTCGGTGACCTCGAAAAGTGGTAACTTAAGTCCTCTGCCTTTTCGCTTTTAAGCAGATTGCTATCCCAGAAAAAGGGTTGTGTTGAGTTTTCAAAAAAAAAAAAAACCAAAGGTGCCACCAAGGAAACGAAAGAAAATCATGAAACAGCAAAACAAGCTACATTTTCTTGTGAAAATTAGACAATATGAAACAAAAGATAACCTCGTAAGACACAAGTGCTGATGGCCAGTTCTTGGAATGAATCTGCAAGGGACTGAATTACAAAAAAAAAAAACCTGATAAATTCCAAAGATAAGTAACCGAGCACATTCCAGAAACTTACAGAGCAGCTTCCCCTTTGGAGATTGTCTCCCCCTTGGAGACTATAACTTGCTCAAGGCTCATTTTGAGAAGCACTTATTATTCCCCATTCACCCACTCAAGCACATACTGTTAGTTAGGCAGAATTATCTACCACTGCAGATATGAATGCTTATCTCCCCCTATTTCTTTAGTCTGAGACATAAGAGCAGCTTTGCTTATAATTGAATATTTCTTGCAGTCATTGCAACACCAAGCTGCTCTGTAAGTTGCTGGAATGGTGCTCGGTTACTTATCCTTGGAATTTATTAGCTTCTCTCTATATATATATATATATATATATATATATATATATATATATATATATATTAAACATGATAGGACGAACAGGACGCATAAAACACTATGAATTGGGCGTATCAGGTCATTTTATAAGTAAGGCGGATAGTCCCTGATAGAAGTAAGACGTTCAAACCATAGTGTTGATGAAAGATTTATGCGCCATGGTATTTATACAGTGGTTAGGCTACTGTCGATGAAACGTAAATGCAATAGTTCAAATCAGGTGATAACTGCATGTTATCATGATTAAAGCTTTTTCAGAAAAATAGCATTAGGTAAAACAAGACAGCGCATGGAAGAGCCAAACGCAGTCAAACAGTAAGGGAGATGATGATAAGATTTATTGACAAGAAATGATAACGTATGAATCTGTATATGACAAAAGCAGTATCAACTGCATACATGCGGCTAGCGTTTAAATGTTTTGTTTTGTTTTGTTTTGTTTTACATATGAATTAACTGCTTACGTGAACAGTATTTGGCACATTTGTAAAATTAACTGGGTCTATGTTTTTACCCATGTTGTTTTTAGAACCCCTTCTCGCCACATTTTCTTCTTCTCCTGTTCATCTTTCTCCTCCTCTTCCTGCTTCCCCTCCTCTTCCTCTTCTACTGCAACAACTAGTGTTTGACGGTTTATTGTTTAAAAATATCCGCTGTCGTAAAAACAGTTCAAAATGAAAGGTAAAAACGCTAAGGATTTCATATTTAAGAACTCGCTTCTTCCTTGAATGAAAAGAAGATGAAAAAATTATCTTGCACCGACTAAAAGCATAAAGTGAAATTGATCTCAAAGTACCAGCTACTTTAATGATTTTTAAGGAAAATTTATTTAAGAAACAAGACATTAAAAGGATGTTTGAAGGGACGGAATAAACGAATTCTTGTGCCAAAGGACAGAAAGAACCGTTGAAATACGAAAGATTGTCGTTTTTAAACGCGACCAACCAGGCAGAAGCGACAAAATGTTGCTGGAAATGCTATTCTGTCACCTGTCGAAGATCAAGTATGGAAAACACAGGATTCCATTTGAGGATGTGTAAAAGTAACAGCAGAAAGTTCAAACTCCTTTATGGTCACGTCCTGTCAGTAAAACTTTTTTGAAACTACTTGAGCAGATTAAAAACAAAAATGAAAAAATAGGTATCGTCTACGGAGAGAAAACGTTGGGCATCAGTAGTTTGAGACTGTTTTGGTTTTGTTTCTGCGAGTGGATTGGCTATAGATGTATTCAGTAGCTGACTGATACGCTTCGTTCCCAACTTGATAGTATTGTTTACCGCGTGTGTGTGTGTGTGTGTGTGTGCGCGCGCGCGCGCGTGTGTGTGTGTGTGTGTGTGTGTGTGTGTTAGACGGTTGTATTGGAAGATCTCAGTCAGCTTGTCATAAAGAGCCATGATTTTTTTTCATCGCGGTGAACAGTTGCAAACTTGGCATCATTTTGCTGTGGCCATTACTGAAGCCCGACATTTTTTTCCAAAGCCCCAATTACTCCAAATGGACAAAGTGATTCTCTCACGACCACCCATGTACACTTTTTATTGAGAGATTGGGATTCCAACGCAGGCTTGACTTGTCCAAATAGCTCGATTTTTTTCAACGCCTCTTGTTTAATCTTCAGAAACGATGCAAAAATAAGCCGGCCCAACTCCGAGAACAGCTGTGTGCGTCTGGCAGTGTAAAACTACTTCAGCACGCTCTGACCACAGCTGGTGTGAACGTCGGGAAAACACAACACGGTACATCTACGATGGCCGCGGCCGTTGGTCTGGGCTATAGACAAGGTGAAGTGATGTGGATAGGACAACAGCAATAGCTGCAGTTGACTTTCATGCCAGGATTTTGTTGCTTGCTGACTCCGCTCGACTTCATCTGACGACAGCAACTGATAAGGACGGATGCTCTTGCAAGGTTTTGATATCGGCTGGTGTTTGTGTAGTGATGCTGTTGGATTCTGTGAACGTTCCGCAATGTCCATTATTTTGACATGGCCGAGTTCTGTTTGTTAGGGGCCGATTCTTGACACACCGCCGCTTTTTTTTTTTCTCTCTTTTTTTTTTAATGTTTCACTACTGGTTTGTGTTCAACAGTCGGCCGGGCTGTGAACTGTTTGAAGAGCTTAGTTTCTTCGGGAATGTAAAGCACAAATGGGCTGTTTGAGGCCGTGATAGATATTTCCTTGTTCCAGTCTTCAACCGTTTGTTTGTGTCGGGAACATATCTTGACTCTTCAGTCACGATAATTTGTGTTGATTCTCCCAACGCCTGTGTTATGAATTGTCACTCTTACTATTTGTATCTAGATTGTCTCTGTTCTTTTTTGATTTAGTCTTTGTGTGTTTGATTCTTCCGCACTTGGGCTTGATTTTTTTTCCCTTTTTTTTTTGCGAGGGGGTGGGTGGGGATTGACGGGGAAAGTGTAGGGGGAGGGTAATTGTGTTGCAATTGCGTATGCACCGTGTACATTGGCACAGGCTGGTCAACTTTTTTTGTTGTGAGCAGCACAACATGCAAAATGTTGATTGCTCTTTGTTGTACAGTTACTGGTGGGTGAAGAAGGGGTGGGGAGAGTGTTGACTTTATTTGAATTTCCACTTCAAAACCAACACCGCTTTTGTCAGTTATTTACTTTTTTTCCTCTTTGCAAACAGCACAGAATGGTATTTTCGCCGAGCTTTATGTTTCTGGTTAGATCAGTTGCCTTTCAGTACTGATGATAATGACAGTGATAACCATAATACTAATGACAACAATGATGATAGTGACGTTACAATGTAGAACGGCTTTGCGTCTTTGTATTCAAACGATTACTTTAAAAACTGGAACAAAATATGGTCTGGCCACATTTCGTCAGATAGTTTGTAAAGGAACGATAGTTTTTTGACGGACGTAGACAACATCTCCTCTCTCTCTCTCTCTCTCTCTCTCTCTCTCTCTCTCTCTCTCTCTCTCTCTCTCTCTCTCTCTCTCTCTCTCCCTCCCCCCCTCTCTCCCCCCTCAAATTGTTGTGCATGACCTTGTACCATTCAAACAATGAACGCATGTAAAAAATTGACGTTATTCGATTTTTTTATTTGTTTGTTTTGCTTAGTGTGTGTATGTGTATGCGCCCGTTTGTTTTACATTGTGTGTATGAGCGCGCGCGTGCGTGCGCACTGTGCGCGAGCATTAATTTTTTTTCATGTGTTGGTGTGTGCGTGTAGTTGTATATGTGTCTATACATGAATTTGCATATAGTTTGACCTGTTTGTGTGTGATCGAGAGCTCCTGTCTGTGTGTGATCGAGAGCTCCTGTCTGTGTTGTGATCGAGAGCTCCTGTCTGTGTGTGTGATCGAGCGCGTCTGTTTGCATGTGTGGAGGGGGTGGTGTGCTGACACATGTGAGGGGATGGAGTATATCTGTGTGTACATAATGTTATAATCAAGTGCTATTCGACCCGAAGGCGAAGAACTTGCCCCTTTGTTTGTTTTAATGACGGTTATTCGTGTTTCATCCGATGTCGGTGTCCGGCCCTCAAATTGGACAGCTGCAGTTATGCGTTGACATCTAGGCCTGCATCTCTTTTCTGCGCGCGCGCGTGTGTGTGTCTGTGTGTGTGCATGTGTGTGTGTAGGAGTGGATGGGTGAGGAAAAGCTGGGGTGGGATGGGGATATCCCTTATCCCTAGGTTGATGACTCTAGCCCATAACGTGTGATAAAGGTGGCGATGTTTTGAAAATTATCATTTACTGTATTCGATGGTTGACAGATCCATTTGTCGTGTTGCATGCATGTATGTGTGCGTAACTTCAGAAGTTTAATCGTTTGTTTGTTTGTTTTTGTATTTAGTGTGTGTGTGTGTGTGTGTGTGTGTGTGTGTGTGTGTGTGTTTATTCATTGGTCAGAACTGTGTTAAATGTTTGGCTTCTAATTTTTCCTCATGTAGACATGCTTTCTCCTTGCACGAAATGAAAATATATTTGTCTGCACGTTTACTGGTTGATTTAGCAACCATGTCACGAGCTGATTTTGTTTGTCTCTCTTTTTTTCAGGATTTGTTTTTCGTCTGACCTGTTAATAATGTGACAGATTTTCCCTGTAGTGGTTTGACAGCAAAAAAGCTCTGTGAGGTGGGTTGACCGACAATATTAAAAACTATAAACTGTGTGTCTATTGGAAGTGTCATCGTTCATTTCTTGTTATGCTCACACCTTGATTTTGTTTGATGTAAGATTTACTACCGAGATATTTTATACTTACGTTTCTTTTTTCTCTCTTTCTTTTTGTCACCTTCTTTGTCTCCTTGTTTCTTCATGCTAACACCAGTTATTTTTCCCACCGATCGAATTTTTCGGAAGTAAAAGAGAAATGAAGGTGTCTATTAGCTGTTCTGTATTTATCTGTGGAAAATGTTTGGTGAAGGGGTGATATGTCTTAGGGACTAAAACCTTTGCCACCGGAGGAGTATGTATGTAAGTAATATGTATGTATATATGTATGTATAAATGTGTCTATATATCTTATATCTATTTATTATCTATCTATCTATCCGGTAATAAGTGATTCTGAACTCTTCGTATTTTCACAGGCCTATCGTCAGTGACCAATGTACTGCTGACGCTCGCGATTTGCGATTCCATGATTGAAGCGGTGCAGCGGGTGGTCAAGGTGTTAAGAGAGACTGCACGCTACAGTCAGAATGTGATGATATATATATATATATATATATATATATATATATATATATATATATATATATATATATATATATACATATACATATAAGAGCGGCTGCAAGGTGCAGATGGTATGTTGGAGGTCATAACATGGAATCCCATGCGGCGGGTTGTTTGGTTGTTTTTAACGGATTCCCTTTTAAAGGCCCTGCATTGTTAACACGGTGATCCCAGTGGTAGTATTCCATCAAGATGTCAGAATCATAATACTATCCTGTAACAATTGAACAAGTTGTTTTGTTTATCAACACGTTGTTTGATCTCATCGTGCACGAATGATGTGTATTTCTCCATTGTTGACCAACGACGTCATGAATATCAATTTCTTTTCTCTTCAAAAGTTTTACGCTGTGATCTAGTTTATGTCTTGCTAATTTCAAGATATTTGTATAAAAAGTGGACGGTAAAGTCTCACAAGAAGGATTCTTTTTATTCATTTATCTTGTCGAAGGGTCAATCTCTCAATTCCTTCATTGAATTTCTTGTTTACATATTTTCTGTTTAACAGTAGAGTGACTGAGGGCGGAGAATATAGCAAAATTTAGAAATAGAGGGGATTAGTTACCGCCAAGGACATTGGCAAACAAAGCACAGGACAAGACACAATACATTTCGACCTCTTGGGTCTTCTTCAGGCAAAAACAAATAACATTTAACATTTAGGACATAAATTGGAAATGAAATAAGGCAGGGAACAATAAACAGTAAACAAGTGGGGTAACTTTTGCACCCATAAGAAACCTAACACAGAGTAACTTTTATTCAAGACTGGCACAGCCTTTTAAACTTGAATGAAGTCAGACAAATACAAAGACGAACAATCTAATAGGGGGGGGGGGGGGGAACAAGCGCAGGCCAAATACTCAACTGTCTTCCCCCTCCTTAAGTTAAATCTTTGCCAAGTCATTACTATAAAGACAGTTGAGTTGATGACCTGCGCTTTGTTTTTTCCCCCCACTATTAGATCTTTGTATTTGTCTGACTTTATTCAAGTTTATAAGGCTGTGCCAGTCTTGAAGAAAAGTTACTCTGTGTTAGGTTCATTTAGGACAGTACGAACAAAGAAGAAGAGTCACTTATCTTGCCATGTATTCGGCACCCAAATAATTTTATTTGGGTGCCGAATACATGGAAAGATAAGTGACTCTTCCTTCTTTGTTCGTGCTGTCCTAAATGTTAAATGTTATCTGTTTTTGCCTGAAGAAGACCCAAGAGGTCAAAATGTATTGTGTCTTGTCCTGTGCTTTGTCAATGTCCTTGGCGGTAACTAACTCCCTCTCTTTCTATGTTTTTTCTGTTGTTTTCCTGTTGATGTCTTTGGACAGAAATATCGTGTTTTGTTGTTCTTTTCAATGTCACGTTCGTTGATGTCTTTGGATGGAAGTATTGTGTGTTTTGTTGTTCTTTCAATGTCACGTTCGTTGATGTCTTTGGATAGAAGTATTGTGTGTTTTGTTGTTCTTTTCAATGTCACGTTCGTTGATGCCTTTGGGTTGTATACGGAGTGTATTTGCACATTTGCTTTTTTGAACCTTGATTATGGTATGGTTTTGGGGACATCGCGTTCAATCTTTCCTTATCAAAGTAAGAATGGAACCCAGCAACTTGTCGGGTCTTTATTGTGTATCGGTGTTTATTTCACAAGATTTGAACATCTGAGGCGTCGGTGCAGCGTACAAAGATGATCAACCTCTGATGGTTTTCCACGGCATGGCATGGCATTGCATGGCTTAAAATATATCAGAACTTCTCTCTCTCTCTCTCTCTCTCTCTCTCTCTCTCTCTCTCTCTCTCTCTCTCTCTCTCTCAGACTACTACTTAGAATATGTCCCAAATAACCTTCATTTTCCTGTTAGCCTTGACAAAGACAAGGGAGGAATGTTTTTAGCTATTTCCGTGCTGACCGTCTTTCTCTATCTATGCGTTCAGTGCGCAACTTACAATGCATATATCTAAGAAAAAAAGAAAAAATAGTCAGCATGTATTATGAGAAAATATCAATGTTTATATAACATTTGAAATATACATCAAGTTTATTCAGTGGGGAAAATACGAGGACGGATAATCCTGGCTTGTAGCACAGAAGTTCACCAAGAAGCACTGTGATAAGCATGTCAGTACGTAATTTGAAACCCCTCTCTCTCTCTCTCTCTCTCTCTCTCTCTCTCTCTCTCTCTCTCTCTCTCTCTCTCTCTGTCATTTGACAGCTTGATTGTTTGCTCACTTCCTTATTTTTCCCCAAACTATGGGACCTGGAGCACTTCTTCGGCAGTTACACTTAATTCTTTGTGTTTGCAGGGGCGGATCGCTTCCTGTAGGAAGGATGGGGAGCGAAAAAGGTTTTTGGGAGGGGGGGAGGGACAGAAGAGTGAAGAGATACCTGTATACTTTTTTCGAGGAGATGGGGGGGGGGGAACGGGGACAGACGGAGGGAAGAAGTCTGCAGCAACACATTTTTCATTCAGCGATCCCCCATAAATCCTTGTCAGCAGGGAGTTAATGTGGGCCTTGGGGGCGGATGGGAGAGAGGAAGGAAGAGGAAGGGGGGTATTGGGGTGGGAAAGTAGTACCCACTCTTTGTCTACAGTACTTGCCAATGTCATTTCAAAGTCATTTTCTTTTTTAATGTATTTCCCCATTTTCTTTAGAGGAGAGGGGTGCCTTCATTTTCCGTTCTGCGGAATCCATTTTTCGGCTCTTTTAGAATTGTATGCATTTGTGTGTGTTGTGTGTGTGTGTGTGTGTGTGTGTGTGTGTGTGTGTGTTTTCAGTGTGGTGTAGTATCTGTAGGCTGTTACCTGCGTCCGTTACCAAAGGTCTTTGTGTTTGTATTTGAATGGGGGGGGGGAGGGACACGGAGGCTAGTTCCTCTATTGTGTGCTGCGTCCCTGGGGATTTGGATGGGGAGCCTCACTCGCGCCATGGTGACGTGGTCCTGTTCAGCAGAAGGAAAATAACGACAAAAAGTTGTCTACAATCATCGGTAACATCCCAATCCCAGCCCTTCTCTGGCTTTTTATTCACGCAGAATTCAAGCTGT
>JADBJO010000378.1:600000-602500 GCA_016801955.1 Conus betulinus
ACCGCCCATAGAAACGTGGACAAACGAGTCACAGAAGACAACACGACACGTTTCGAAAATTCGCCTAGCTTTTTTCGCTTCAAAGTTCAGCGCAAGGAAGGCGTTGAATCAATCATGAAGCAACCACAGCTAAGTGAATTTTCGTTGCCCTATTTGTTTGTATCTTGCCTGATGAAGACCTAAGAGGTCGAAACGCGTCGTGTGTTTTTGTCTTGTGACTCGTTTGTCCACGTTGCTCTAGGCGGTTTGCTAACATTTATTTAAGATTTGGTTAAATATAAAAAGCAAAACAAGTGTGAAAAAAATATATGTATATATATATATATATATATATATATATATATATATATATATATATGTGTGTGTGTGTGTGTGTGTGTGTGTGTGCAGCCACATGATTCGTTCAGTTTTGTTTTTACTGGCGCTTAAGATGTATAGCATCTGACCTACACCTTTTGGGTGACCACATTCTCCACTCGTTGTAACATATTGTCCATAGTCCAGCAGCTGTAAACGGATACTTGTTTTGTCTTTGGGCAACGGGAAGTAAAGCACAGAGAGAAGTGACATGGCCCGCCGTCGCAATGCTGCTTCCCACGATCAGTCGTAATCTCTCTCTCTCTCTCTCTCTCTCTCTCTCTCTCTCTCTCACACACACACACACACACACACACACACACACACACACACGCACGCACATCTTGTTATAACCAACATCTTGCTCCTTCAACGATAGCTTTGGGCCATAGGAACATTAAAATTTTCGGTGATGATGTAAAACCTTCACTGATGATGCTGATTTTTTAAAGCTATCTTGTGTTCTGGAATGCATGTGCGCCATCGTACCCACGTGATGTGTACTTCCTGTAGGCAAGACGTGGTTCTGAGTTCACATGTCGTAGGTCAAAACACTCCCTCTGCGCTTCAAATACGCATGCCTCAATATTGTAATGAAGGTGGTAATCGAAATACATCTCTACCACAGAAGGTATGGCCACATATATATGTTTATATATGTATGGGAGAGAGCGACAATTCGTCCCGGTTCTATTGAAATCATCATACCAAAATAGTTTTTTTCTACTAGTCGTAACACCCTTTGTATCTTTCTGTGGCGAGGCATCATTATCGCAGCGGTATTCTCTGTGTGAAATTCTGGTTCTGTCCCAGTGAGTGTATGGCTACTGTCCGGTGCTCTATGCTCTCTCTCTCTCTCTCTCTCTCTCTCTCTCTCTGACGGAAACTTACTTCCATGTTGCAATGGATGCGTTTTACGTGTGCTACGTTACGTACTTGCACGCTAAAAACACGGACATTGGTCTATCGTCTCCTCCGAAAGACTAGCACTCTGGCCGCTGCCTAAAATCCAGTGGAAGGGCGCGAGAAGAGAAAACTAAAAGCCGCCCCGCGTCATGCCCGTACCAAGAACACGTAGTGATCTCGCATCTTGGTCGCGTGTTTCATCCATCGCCACCTTCCCACCTGATGAGTGCTTCCTGTAGGCAAGACATGGTTCTGAGTTCACATGTCGTACGTCAAGACACTTGCTCTGCGCTTCAAATACACATGCCTTAAATTCTTCTCACAGTGGCTAGGGAAGCAGCAAAAAACAGCATAATAGTAAAATAAAAGTTTTTAAAAGCAAACCTGGGGATTTTCTCGGAGGTTGCTTGAAGCTGCAAGAAAAAATTCTTAGCGAAGTTTTAGGGGCATAGGTTGTTCTATCAGCGGTTAGAGAAAGAGGCACACGTATAAAAGGATCCTCCCAGCGGTCCATGTATGCTATCTCATTGTCCCTAGAGGTGTTTTTCCGTATCTGTTTCAAACCTGAGTCCAAGCATAGCTCGGATTTCACGACGTTTACTGTGGCGGCCGCTGAGAGTGAGTGTCAAGTGACATGCGGGCCTGTACTTCACAGGACAAACAATGAGAACAGGAAGGAGCAAGGCCTGTGTGCTCACTTTTTTCAAAGAGGATCTTTGTATGCGAACAAGAAGGTGGAAGAGCCTACTTTTTTTCGTACTTGCAGTTAGGTGCCTCCCACAATTCACTGCGGCTTCAGCTTTCTTGAAAAAAAATCCAACTTGCCCTACAGTGTGTTGAGCGTGGAAATGAAGGCAACATTCCTACAGCACTTGTCGATAGCAAGAACCTGGTGGGTGGCTGGCTGGCTTCTTTTGCTTCTACATACTTGTGGTTCTTTTGTGTCTACATACTTGTGGTTCTTTTGTTTCTACATACTTGTGGTTCTTTGCAGAAGTATTGTGAACGTCATAAGTAACCCATTTTTGTGTTAGAATATATGTAGCGCGCCGTACACTAGCGAATCGCATCAATATCACGAATCTAAACAACGGAAGTCAGTTATATCAAAATCAGTCACAATTATATGAGGCGCTTGGAATGTAAATATAAACAACACCTAGAATGGTTAGCCCTACACATTTTTGTTGCCGTTTAAAAACGGAGAATGTTCTTTGGCGATACGCGTGGAGTGTAT
>JADBJO010000378.1:605000-610000 GCA_016801955.1 Conus betulinus
AACAGCGTGCTACTAATCTGTTGCGGGATCACTGTCACACAACGTGCCCCTAATCTGTTGTGGGATCACTGTCACACAACGTGCTACTAATCTGTTGTGGGATCACATTCACACAACGTGCTACTAATCTGTTGTGGGATCACTGTCACACAACGTGCTACTAATCGGTTGTGGGATCACTGTCACACAGCGTGTCACTAGTCTGTTGTGAGATCACTGTACACACACGTGCTACTAGTCTGTTGTGAGATCACTGTCACACAACGTGGCACTACAGCTGACTGGCCGTTGTGCTTTTTCTCACCCAGTTCGGCCCAGCATGCATTCTTTGCCAGTGACCGGACTGGTGCGTGCGTGCGTGTGTACATGCGTGCATGAGTGTGTATGTGTGTGTGTGTGTGTGTGTGTGTGTGTGTGTGTGTGTGTGTGTGTGTGTGTGTGTGTGTGTGTGTGAGTGTGAGTGTGAGTGTGTGTGTGTGTGTGTGTGTGTGTGTGTGTGTGTGTGTGTGTGTGTGTGTGTGTAAAAACGCACACGTGCGTGTGTGTGTGTGTTGTGTGTAAAAACGCGCGCGCGCGTGTGTGTGTATGTTTGTGTGTGTGTGCGCGCGCGCGTGCGCGTTGTGTGTGTGTGTGTGTGTGTGTGTGTGTGTGTGTGTGTGTGTGTGCTTCAAAGTTGGCTATTTAGAATATCAGTCAACCTGCAAGCAGGACACTGACAGGGAGCTGATCAGATCACCAGGAAATGGTGACTGCCTTCAATGTGCACAATGGAACTCTAACCAGCGCAAGGCAAAGCATTCCTCCTTGCCCCTTGTATCTCAGCACACACTCGACAACACCGAGGGCATCGTACAGTTAATTTGATCGTTGTCGTTGTTTTGTCAACCAAGAATGATTCAGTTTCACACCGAGGGTTGTCTACAGCCGTTTCCGACTTTCTTGACAGTCTTCTTGTTTGTCCGTCCAGACAGCAATTTTAGAGACCCCGATGAATGCTGCAGTAATTAGTTTAGTTCTACCACCTCTCTCTCTCTCTCTCTCTCTCTCTCTCTCTCTCTCTCTCTCTCTCTCTCTCTCTCTCTCTCTCTCTCTAACGAACGTATTGAATGATTCGATCGTTTCGAACATATGATGGAAGATGTCTCAATACGTTCGTCTGAGATTATAATTTTAGGAGATTTTAACATTGATCTACTTAAACCACATGATAATTGTAAACGGGGTTATGAATTACAGAATTTGACACAGCTAATTAACACGCCGACAAGAAAAAATCCCATCCTCCAAAACACCAATTGACCACATACGCGACAAACCAATTTAATATTATAGAAACATCTGTGCCTGTATACGGTCTCAGTGATCACTTTCCAATTTGTCTAACATGGTCCAAAAAGGGGGTTAACATTCCCAGAAATGTTCACAAATGTGTATCTTTTCGAAGCTATAGAAATTTCGATGCTAACAATTTCTTGTCCGATTTGTGTAACGCAATTTTTTCTGAGGTGTATCAGTACAATGACCCTGATGGAGCACTGGCTGCTTGGTATGACATATTTATCTCTGTCTTTAACAAACACGTGCCATCGGTAACTAAACGTGTCAAACCAAGGGGTAAGCCACCGTGGTATAATGAAAAAATCGATAAGGCCATTAATTTACGAGATATTCTATTGAAAACAAATGGTAAAGATGATATATTAAAAAAAAAAAAAAAAAAAAAAAAAGGCAGAGAAATAAGGTAACGGATATGAAAAGAGCCGCCAAAAAGAAATATTTCAGTGACCTTATTTCCCGTAAAGAAAATTCTAAATCGATCTGGAAAGCTATCAATGAGCTCTCCGGTAAAACCTTGTCATCTAGTGCTCCTTCTAAGAGAACATTGTCTGCTGAACTCTTAAATGATCACTTAACAACTGTTGCAGAAAAGACGATCAAAGCTGACTGTTCAAAAGATAATGACCTACTTGAGCTAAAAGCGTACTGTGTATCAAAAAACATAAAATCTAATCTTCAAATCGAGTTTATTGGTGTACATGAAGTCTATAAGTTCATTAAATCAGTCCAGTTTTCGAGGTTTAGATGATATAGATGGCAAAAGTTTGAAAATAGCTGCCAATTATGTCAGAGCATCTTACATATATTTACAATCTTTCCATTGATAAAGGTTGTTTTCCACAATCCTTCAAAGATGCTAAAGTTTTACTTTTTTTTAAAATCTGGTGATCCTACTGATCCTTCTAACTACCGACCTATCTCTATCCTATCTATTCTATCTAAACCCATTAAAAAAAACATCAAATATAACATCCACAAACATTTCATGAAATACAATTTACTACATTCTAATCAAAGCGGATTTAGAGAGAAAATCATTCTTGTCACACCTTGCTCACTAATATAATTGAGCAATGGCATTTAAACATAAACAATGATCTCTTCACAGGAACGATTTTTGTCGACTTTGCTAAAGCATTTGACGCTATAGATCACAATCTACTGTTAAGAAAACTAACATTGTATGGTTTATCTGCTGAAGCTCTGAAACTCATTTCCTCATTTCTCAACTGTAGGCGACAAGTAGTCTTAAAAGATTCTGTTACTTCCTCTCATGCCAGTAAATTATGGCGTTCCCCAAGGGTCAGTCCTGGGGCCTATCTTATTCTCAGTTTATATAAATGATCTTCCTTTACATATATCTTCTCCCTGTGAGCTTTTTGCTGATGACACTACTCTCCATAATAAAGACAAAGATGCTGACTCAGTATGTATCAAATTACAGAATGATCTCAATAAGCTTGCAAAGTGGACTAATTTGAACCATATGGCCCTCCATCCTCAAAAGTCTAAATTCATGATGACTACAACCATACAAAAACGTCAAAATATGAAAACTGATTTGTTTAAAATACGTATGCAAGATAAAGTCTTACAAGAAGTTAAATCACACAAATTATTAGGCCTTACAGTTGATAATAATCTTTCATGGTCTAATCATATTTCCTATTTGTCGAAAAGGTTTTCTAAAAAAAAAATTCTTGTTGAACCGAATCAAGAATTTCCTTGATCAACATACTAGAAAGTTATATGTCTATGCATATGTACAACCAGACATTAACTACGCCTCTACTTGCTGGGATTTAGCCAGCAAAAATTGCTTAAAACCACTAGAAAGCATGTACAGACGTGCTATTAAGCTGATACTCTTGAAATCTTCTCTACAAGCTAGTGATTATAAAGATCTTAACATCCTTCCATTCGATCAAAATGTTGCTTTAATAAAGCTGTCTTTATGTATAAAATCATTAATAATCTTGCGCCATCTTATCTTCATGACAAATTCCCATTAATTAAAATTCGAGGCAAAAATATCCTATATACACCTCGACCATGAACAGATCTTTTCAAGTCAATCCTTATTTACTCTGGTAGTGAATTATGGAATGTAATACCTACACATTTTAAAACAGAAAAAAATAGTTTAACATCGTTTAAAAAAGCATATTTCAAATACCTTATACACCATTTGTAAATTCTGTTTCACTTAACTGTATATTTCTCCCAAGTTTGATGTTCCTTTTGACACAAACAAGCTGTGTAGCAGCCCTGAGTTGGCCTTCGTGGTCGGTTGTGCTATAAGCCATATGACATGATTGACTTATGAAATGTTTATGTATGCCTATGTGATGTTTACGTATGTCCAGTTTTTGTGTGTGTGTGTGTGTGTGTGTGTGTGTGTGTGTGTGTGTGTGTGTGTGTGTGTGTGTGTGTGTGTGTGTGTGTAATACGTTATAGTGAGATTGCTTACTATTTTCTATTTTTTAAAAATTGTTGTTTTTTTCTTATTGCTGTGTTTAATTTTGTCAATCGATGTAATTGTTCCTTTTTGTTTAGTTATTTTTGAGGGCATACTGTAAAAAAGCTTCCAGCTTATCTATTCACCCTCATTAAAGATTTCGAGTTTCGAGTCTCTCTCTCTCTCTCTCTCTCTCTCTCTCTCTCTCTCTCTCTCTCTCTCTCTCTCTCTCTCTCTCTCTCTCTCTGGGGGGGGGTGTTGAGCGGTAGTCAGATGCAGCGGACTCATGTTAATTGGCTCTGTTTAAAAGTGCTAATTACACTGGATTTGGGCAGTGTTTTCGACTGTGTGTCTTGCGATTGCTTTGGTGGTATACCATGCCTTCACCACAGTTGGATTTCCGTGTGCGGTGTGGTTGTTTTCTGCCGGTATTTCTCTCCTTCGTGTTGATGAGAGATAGAAAAAGTGCCACCATGTACGTGAAGACATTGAAACTTAGGACGAGGATAGACGGTGTTATGGCAGGCTGCCTCCTCACGCTTGTGTTCTGGGGCAATATATTACTGCAATGTGGAGATGTGGACCTACACCCCGGTCCACCACGCAAGGACAGCAGTCGTCAAACCTCGTTGACGCAGAGACAGCACTGAGAAGACAGCAAGTTCGTCATCATGTGAGACATCGTCCTCTCTAGCGTCCGATGTCCCCTCCAACCTTGATTTGATGACAATGCGTCAGACGATGAACACTAAATTTGATAATATGAAAGATGACATCAAAGGTATCCGTGATGGTTTGGATGGATTACAGGAGGAG
Source organism: Conus betulinus (assembly GCA_016801955.1). Lineage (NCBI taxonomy): Eukaryota > Metazoa > Mollusca > Gastropoda > Neogastropoda > Conidae > Conus > Conus betulinus. Next base: position 609,613 of record JADBJO010000378.1, read on the forward strand.
GTTCGTACGTTGAGACAAGAAGTGAATGACCTGCACTGTGAAAATGATGATCTAAAGAAGATTCAGGATGCTGAAAGGAAGACAGACGATCTAGAAGGGCGTTCCAAGCGGAACAATTTGATCTTTTACGGTCTTCACCAGGCTGAACGAGACACAGAAGTGTGAGGTCCGAGAGCTGATGATGATGGACCAGCTGGAACTGGCTGCTGATGTCCACTTTGACAGGTTGCACCGCCTGAGCACCAAGTCGAACGCACCTGTCATCGCATGCAGCACATTCCTCAAGGATAAGGAGAAAATTCTTAAGGCCAGGAGTAAACTAAAGGGGACGAATGTGTTTGTGGGGAAGACTTTTCCCTGCGTGTAAGGGAGATAATAAGAAAAAGAC
>JADBJO010000378.1:617500-680000 GCA_016801955.1 Conus betulinus
TTAAAATGAAAAGAAATGTTACAAGGGGGCATACCATTACCGATGATCAGTTTATTGAAAAGTCTGTGTGGGATAATGATTTAGCAACTATACATTATCAGAAATGTGTTCGCTGTGGAAACATTATCTGAACTCGATGGGGCCATTAGTCTGATTGACCTTGATTACAATGGTGCTCTGAGTGTCTTCAATGAGTGCATCAAAAAACAAGGCCAATGTATGAAAAAAAAGAAAATCAGCTTGACTAAATATCATAAAAGTGGTGATTGGTTTGATGGAGAAATGGAAGTCACACAAGAAGAAAGCAAAACAACTGCTTAAAATTTTTAGAAAATCAAAAGAGAAAACTGACAGTGATGCATATTGCATAGCAAGACGAGAGCATAAACATCTAATAGATAGAAAAGGAAAAAACAGCATAATTATTTAATTTTGGAAAGGCATGTTTCTCTTCAGTAAATAATCAAAGAGAATTTTGGGAGAATGTACATAAAATGTCCAGTAAAAAAAAAATAAATAAATAATGATTTAACAGTTGATGATTGGTTTTACCATTTTAAAGGTTTACTTGAAGTGGAAGTAACTAGAGAGTGTAACAACGACGTTAATGATGACTTTGAAACAAATTATAATGTTGAGGTAGACTTTAGCGCGATGAACCGTCCGATATCAAAAGAAGAAGTGTTACCTGCTGTTAGAAAGCTAAAGAACGGTAAATCTGCAGCCCAGATGAACTTATAGGAGAAATGTTGAAACATGGTGGGGATCGAGTTATTGATTTTTTCGTAAAATTGTTTAATGTGTTGTTTGATAAAGGTGTTTCCCAGATAATTGGACAACTCTCAATTGTAATTCCTTTGTTTAAAAAGGGAGACGCAGATAATCCAAATAATTAATTATAGGGGTATATGTCTATGTAATACGAGCAGTAAAATCTATAGTACAATCAGAAATAGCAGACTTCAAGAATGGGTTACAGAATATAATTTGACTGGTGAATGTCAGGCAGGATTCAGAAGGAGCTATTCTACTGTTGATCATATGTTTACGTTGTTGTCATTGGTTCAGAAGCAATTTTTGTTTAAACCGCAAATTGTATGTAGCTTTCATCGATTTTTTAGAAAGCTTTTGATTCCATTAACAGACATCTATTATGGCCTATACTCTTGAGAAATGGCATAAAAGGCAAAATGGTTCGTTGTATTTATAGCATGTATACTAAAGTTAAAACCAGATTTAGATATGGTTCCATGCTTAGAGATTACATTAACTGCACACATGGAGTGAAACAAGGGGATGTGTGCAGTCCCGTTTTATTTTCCTTGTTTAAAACGAATTAGCATTAGAAGTTATTAGGGAAGGGAAACACGGGGCTTTTTTTTTCGTCAGACTATTTTGAACTGTTTATATTGCTTTTGGCTGATGATGTTGTGTTGCCGTCTGAAACTGTTATCGGTCTTCAAGCACAGTTGAATAATCTGTATAAAGAAGCGTTAGCTCTCCAGCTAAAGTAAATATGGACAAAAGTAATACTATTGTGTTCAGAAAAGGGGAGTATTTAGGAGCTAGAGAAAGATGGATGTATGCAGGAGCAGTGAAGCCTGTTGTAATGTATACGTTACCTAGGAATTTGTTTTTTCAACAAGATTGAGTTTTTGTTATAGCATGTCGTAATTTAAGTAGTAGAGCTAAAAACGCTTTACTGTGCATTTCACAAAAGTTATATAAGTTTAAAAATAACTCGTTGACTGTCGTTTTGAAGATTTTCGATTCACAAGTTCAGCCGATTGTTCAGTACGGCGCAGAGCTATGGGGACTTGATCACGCGGCATCTGAATGTGAAAAGGTTCACTTATTTGCTCTCAAAAGATTTTTTAGGCGTAGAGATGCGAACTCCTTATGACTTTGTTTACGGTGAGACAAAACATATCCTATATATATATATATATATATATATATATATATATATATATATATATATATATATATATATATATATATATATATTAAATTCAGCTGTAAAATGTGTAAAGTTTTGATTAAAATTGACAAGAATGGAGGAATCTAGGCTACCCATGAAGTTTACAAAATGTTGTATGATTTAGATATACGTGGAAAGAAAAACTGGGTTAAAAATGTTTGTTGCAAACTATATATGTTTGGTTTTAGATATGTATGGGCTTAACCATGTGTTGAGGGGATAGACAGATTTCTGCAAATTTTCAGAGAACGGTTAATTCTATATAGATGGCAAGAGTGGGACTCTCATATTAGTGATAGTGAAAGATTTTATGTTTACAGAACGTTTTGCGAGGTGCCTGAGGTAAAAATTCATTTACTGATGAATTTAGATAGGCATTTAAGGTACGTATTGACGAGATTTCGATTTGGCATTTCTCAAATAGCGCAACATCGTTTACGTTAGAAATACATAGTAATGCTGACTTAAAATGTCCGCTTTGCAAAAATGAAAAAAAGAAGATAATGTTCATTTTGTCTTATGTTGTCCTGTTTTGAGCGACTTAAGAACACAGTATATACCTTATTTTATGCAGACCCAAATAAATCTAGACTGCATTGCTTATGGCAACAGAGCATAAACAAACTGTGAAACAAACTGTCCATTAATTTTTACAAAGCATTCAAGTTGCGTAATGTTCTGGTTTCTTGATTAGATACTAAATATGTTGTTAATTATTCATTTGTGTATACAAGGTATACCCCTTCATGAGGGGGCAATGGCCATGAATACATGAATACCGTTTCCGTTTCCGTTCCGTTTTTTTCTGTCTCTCTCTCTCTCTCTCTCTCTCTCTCTCTCTCTCTCTCTCTCTCTCTCTCTCTCTCTCTCTCTCTCTCTCTCTCTCTCTCTCTCTCTCTCTCTCTCTCTCTCCTCTCTCACTCGGGCGTGAAGGGTCCGCACTCTCCGCCCTCCCTGACCCTGCATTCGTGGCAGCAGGAGCAGGGTCGTCTGCCCAGCTGACAGCCCGGGGAGGGGGCACACAGTTCACCCCCTCACAAGACGCACAGCGCACCGTGGCCGTCACCCGCCCCACGTCCCCCATCTCCAGCACCACCGCCAGCATCAGCAGCGTTAGCAGTGTTCTCCACATCGTTGACATCCTCTCTCTGTTTCTGTCTGACTGTAACACAGTGAGGAACATCCTCTCTCTCTCTGTTTCTGTCTGACTGTAACACAGTGAGGAACATCCTCTCTCTCTCCTTCTGTCTGACTGTAACACAGTGGCGAACATCCTACCTCCTTCTGTCTGACTGTAACACAGAGAGGAACATCCTCACTCTCCTTCTGTCCGACTGCAACACAGTGAGGAACATCTCTCTCTCTCACCTTCTGTCTGATTGTAACACAGTGAGGAACATCATCTCCTTCTGTCTGACTGTAACACACTGAGGAACATCCTTTCTCTTCTGTCTGACTGTAAGACAATGAGGAATATACCCTCTCTCCTTCTTCTGACTGTAACACAGTAAGGAACAAGGAACATCCTGTCTGTCTGTCTGTCTGTCTGTCTGTCTGTCTGTCTGTCTGTCTGTCTGTAACACAGTGAGGAACATCCCCTCTCTCCTTCTTCTGACTGTAACACAGTAAGGAACATCCCTCTCTCTCTGTCTGATTGTAACACAGTGAGGAACATCCTCTCTCTCTCCTGTCTGAGTGTAACACAGTGAGGAACATCCTCTCTCTCTCCTGTCTGAGTGTAACACAGCGAGGAACATTTCCTTTCTCTCTCTCTCTGTCTGAGTGTAACACAGTGAGGAACATTTCCTTTCTCTCTCTCTCTGTCTGAGTGTAACACAGTGAGGAACATTTCCTTTCTCTCTCTCTCTGTCTGAGTGTAACACAGTGAGGAACATTTCCTCTCTCTCTCTCTGTCTGAGTGTAACACAGTGAGGAACATTTCCCTTCTCTCTCTCTCTCTGTCTGAGTGTAACACAGTGAGGAACATTTCCTTTCTCTCTCTCTCTGTCTGAGTGTAACACAGTGAGGAACATTTCCTTTCTCTCTCTCTCTGTCTGAGTGTAACACAGTGAGGAACATCCACTATCTCCTTCTGTCTGACTAAGACAGTTAGGAAACATCCTCTCTGTCTGTCTGACTGTAACACAGTGAGGAACTTCCTCTCTGTCTCTCTGTGTTAACACAGTGAGGAACATGCTCTCTCTCTCTGTCTTCTGACTGTAACACAGCGAGGAACATCTCTCTCTCTCTCTCTCTGTGTGTAACACGGTGAGGAACATGCTCTCTCTCTCTCTCTCTTTGTCTTTCTGACTGTAAACACAGTGAGGAACATCATCTCTCTCCTTCTGTCTGATTGTAACACAGTGAGGAACATCCTCTGTCTCTGTCTGTCTGACTCTAACACAGTGAGGAACATTCTCACCTTCTGTCTGACTGTAACACAGTGAGAAACATCCTCTCTGTCTGTCTTTCTGACTGTAACCCAGTGAGAACATCCATCCTATCTCTCCTTTGTCTTATTGTAAAACAGTGAGGAACATCCTCTCTCTCGGTCAGTCTGACTGTAAACACAGTGAGGAATATCCTCTCTCTCTCCTTCTGTCTGACTCTAACACAGTGAGGAACATCCTCTCTGTCTGTCTGTCTGACGATAACACAGTGAGGAACATCCTCTCTCTCTCTCTCTCTCTCTCTCTCTCTCTCTCTCTCTCTCTCTCTCTCTCTCTCTCTCTCTCTCTCTCTGATTGTAACACAGTGAGGAACATCCTCTCTCTCGTTTAGTCTGTAAAACAGTGAGGAACATCCTATCTCCTTCTGTCTGACTGTAACACAGTGAAGAATAATCTCTCTGTCTGTCTGTCTCACTGTAATACAGTGAGGACCATCCGCTCTCTCCTGTCTGACTGTAACACAGTGAGGATAACATCTCTGTCTGTCTGTCTCACCATAACACAGTGAGGAACATCCTCTCTGTCTGTCTGTCTGTCTGTCTGTCTGTCTGTCTGTCGTCTGTCTGTCTGTAACACGGTGAGGAACATCCTCTCTCTCCTTTTGTCTTATTGTAACACAGTGAGGAACATCCTCTCTCTCGGTCAGTCTCACTGTAACACAGTGAGGAACATCCTCTCTCCGTGTCCGTCTGTCTGTAACACAGTGAGGAACATCCTCTCACTGTCTCTCTGACTGTAGCACAGTGAGGAACATCCTCTCAAACTGTTTGACTGTATCACAGTGATGTACATCCTCTCTCTCCTTCTGTCTGACTGTAGCACAGTGAGGAACATCCTCTTTCTGTCTGTCTGTCTGTCTGTCTGACTGACTGTAAGACGGTGAGGAACATCCTCTCTCTCTCTGTGTCTGACTGTAACAAAGTGAGAAACATCCTCTCTCTCTGTCTGTCTGACTGCAATCCAGTGAGGAACATCCTCTCTGTCTGTCTGTCCGTCTTTCTGTCTGTGAAACAGTGAGGAACATCCTCTCATTCTGTCTGTCTGACTGTAACACAGTGAGGATTATATATCCTCTCTCAGGTGAGGAGCATCCACTCTATCCTGTCTCACTGTAAGACAGTGAGGAACATCCTGTCTGTCTGTCTGTCTGTCTGTCTGTCTGTAACACAGCGAGGAACATCCTCTCTGTGTCGGTTTGACTGTAACACAGTGAGGAACATCCTCTCTCTGGGTCTGACTGATTCTATCACAGTGAGGAACGTCCTCTCTCTCTGTCGGTCTGACTGTAACGCAGTGAGGAACATCCTCTCTCTCTCTCTCTCTGTCTGTCTGACTGTAACACACTGAGGATATTCTTCCTCTCTGTCTGAATGATTGTAACACAGTGAGGAACATCCTCTCTCTCTCTCTCTCTCTCTCTCTCTCTCTCTCTCTCTCTCTCTCTCTCTCTCTCTCTCTGTCAGTCTGACTGTAACCCAGTGAGGAACATCCTCTCTCTCCTTCGGTCTGATTGTAACACAGTGAGAAACATCCTCTATCTCTATCTCTGCCTGACTGTAACACAATGAGGAACATCCTCTCTGTCTGCCTAACTGTAACACATTGAGGAATATCCTGTTTCTCTGTCTGTCTGACTGTAACACAGTAAGGAACACCCTCTCTCTCTCTGTCTCTCTCTGCCTCTCTGTCTCTCTCTCTCTCTCTCTCTCTCTCTCTCTCTCTCTCTCTCTCTCTCTCTCTCCCTATCTGACTGTAACACAGTGAGGAACATCCTCTCCCTGTCTCTCTGTCTGTCTGGCTGTAACACAGTAAGCAGCACCTCTCTGTTTGTCTGTCTGTAAACACAGTGAGGAACATCCTCTCCTCTCTCTCTCTCTCTGTCTGTCTGTCTGATTGTAACACAGTGAGGAGCATCCTCTCTCTCTCTGTCTGTCTAACTGTAACACGGTGATGAACATCCTCTCTCTCTCTCTCTCTCTCTCTCTCTCTCTCTCTGACTGTCACACAGTGAGGAACATCCTCTCTCTCTCTCTGTCTGTCTGTCTGTCTCTCTGTAAAACAGTGGGGAACATCCTCTCATCTCTCTCCGTCTGACTGTAACACAGTGAGGAACATCCTCTCTCTCCTTCTGCCTGACTGAAACATAATGAGGAACATCCTGTCTCTCTCCTTCTGTGTGACTGTAATACAGTGAAGAACATCCTCTCTGTCTGTCTGTCTGTCTGACTGTAACACAGTGAGGAACATCCTCTATCTCTGTCTGACTGTAACACAGTGAGGAACATTCTCTCTCTCTGTCTGACTGTAACACAGTGAAGAACATCCTCTCTCTCTATCTGGCTGTGACACAGTGAGGAACATACTCTCTCTGTGTGTCTGTAACACAGTGAGGAACATACTCTCTCTGTGTGTCTGTAACACAGTGAGGAACATACTCTCTCTCTCTCTCTCTCTCTCTCTCTCTCTCTCTCTCTCTCTCTCTCTCTCTCTCTCTCTCTCTCTCTCTCTCTCTCTCTCTCTCTCTCTCTGACTATAACACAGTAAGGAACATCCTCTCTCTGTCTATCTGTGTAGAGCACAGTGAGGAACATCCTCTCCTTCTGTCTGTCTGATTGTAACCAGTAAGGAACATCCTATTTCTCTCGCTATCTGTCTGACTGTAAAACACAGTGAGGAACATCCTATCTGTCTGTCTGTCTGACTGTAACACAGTGAGAAACATCCTCTCTCCCTGTCTGTCTGACTGTAACACAGTGAGGAACATACTCTCTCTCTCTCTCTCTCTCTCTCTCTCTCTCTCTCTCTCTCTCTCTCTCTCTGACTGCAACACAGTGAGGAACATCCTCTCTCTCTGTCTGTCTGACTGTAACACAGTGAACAACATCCTCTCTCTGTCTGGCTGTCTGGCTGTAACACAGTGAGGAACATCCTCTCTGTCTATCTGACTGTAACACAGTGAAGAACATCCTCTTTCTCTGTCTGTCTGATGTAACACAGTGAGGAACATCCTCTCTGTCTGTGTGCCTGACTGTAACACAATGAAGAACATCGTCTCTCTGTCTGTCTGTCTGACTGTAACACATTGAAGTACATCCTCTCTCTCTCTCTCTCTCTCTCTCTCTCTCTCTCTCTCTCTCTCTCTCTCTCTCTCTCTCTCTGTAACACGGTGAGGCACATCTTCTCTCTCCTTCTGTCTGACTGTAACACAGTGATCAACTGATGCACGTTGTCCACTTCGAAAGAACACGGAGGAGAGCGAAAATCGTTTGATCCATGTAACAAGATCTAAAAGACTAGTTGCCTAATGGCGGCAGGCTCGCTGAACTGTTCAAAATTTCCCCGTGTCTGGGACACGGCGTTATGAAGGTGGATCCCATTCCTAACCTTCCACCGCTTTAAACTTTCCCGAACTGAATCAAGTACCCATTTTACCACCAGGTGCACACACTGTGTTTTTGACATAAAAATCTGACTCCTGGAGTGGTTCGAACTTAAAACCGCCGCCTCCGCATTTGAACGCACCAACCATTTGATTATGGGCCCCTCTTATACACATGTACGTTAACGATTTGTGAAATAAGTGTCTGTCTTTTCATCCTGATGGTTCCATGAAGTTTCTTTTCAGTAATATCTCACTTAGTTCAATGGCTAAACAATGCATTTTCTTCAGATGAGCGTAAGTAAAAGATGAAATATATCAACTGAAAAGAATCATTTTCTTGAGTGTTCGTCTTTGGTACTCGTTTCAAACATGCATCCGTAAGATATGTACGGTATTTTCTGCTTCTCAAATAAAATGCCATACCCGTTGTAAAGTTGTCAGAATATGAAAGGTCAATGGCTGAGGGATGATAAATTATTAATTGGTTAAGATTTAATGTTAGTAAATGTTTCAGTAAATCAGCCCCTTTCCTACTTTCCACACATCCTCCACCCCCATTCCTCTGGCCTTCGTACTCATTCTTTCCAGATAGTCCACCTATGCCCCAACGCAGTCGTCCTACTGCCTGGATAGATGACCAATAGATCATTCACATTAAAAAGATATATCAATACATTAATCGATTGGTCGTTTGGCTGATTGATCAAAATCAACTCATGGAGTGTCAGTTTCGTTAAAGAGATGGTGAAAGTATGCGGTGGGGACATTCTTCGGTGCAGGCTTTTCCGCACTTTAGCAGATTGTCTATGCTACCGCACATCTTCAGAGAAGGAACACATTTTGAAATCTATACACATTAACAAAGCCACAAATAATCATCAAACCTTCAACAGATCTTCAAAACCACAACTCATTTTCAAAGCTATAACACATTCTCGAAGCCACAAGAAATACTAAACCCAAATCACACCCTCAAACCCACAATCAATTCTCTAAGTTATGAGTACAGAATGAAAAAGATTAAAATCGACTTTTTCTATTCAAAAGATGGATGCAACTTAATCATCCTGTTTTCGTAGACATTGCTATTTTACTGATGACACATGCCACACAAGAACTTAGTGTCACTGAACAGAGCGTTAAAAAAAAAGAAAAAAAAAAAAAAACAGCCTTGCGATTTTACAGGGATGCAGGCAATGTTTTTCTTGTCTGCGGTTCGTGGCATACCACAAATGAAAAAAAATCATGCATGAGTCCCTTCTTCACGCAAAATTCTGTTACTCCTCTTTCATGTCTCAACCTCGAAGATCTGACCTCTTCATGTCTACGGCATCAATCTGAAATTTCAAAAATAAATACATCATGTTTGCAACAGCTTGAAAGATGACTGCAGACACTTGAGAAGGAGGATTCATACTGTAAACAAAAAAAACGAAGAAGAATAGCACGTAAAGATGCCAGCAAAGAAAAACTAAGGTAAGTGCCGAGTGATGGAAGCACATGAAATCACGTCGTCATGTTGTTAAAAAAAAAAAAAAAAAAAAAACCTTGCAGACTACAGAGGATACATCATGACCGCAAGCAAGTTAACATCATAACTATGTACAAACAAACATTAGAGGATGATAATGCTTACCCTAAACCAGTAGCAAAGTTCATAGAAAGCTGTCAAAGCCCCAAAACACGCAGCCTCGTATTCATCCCCATGATTTCATTGCCTGTTTTATACACGTTACAGCAGACCAAAAATCGATGCCGTAGGATATAGAAAGCACCATCTGGCAAGGCATTATTGAGAAGTCCAGGTAACCTACGACCCTGACTTTTAGCCTGTGGCATTGTGTGGGTGGGTGGGTGGGTTTCATTAGGCCACTGACGCCACTACCCTGCGCTAGTGGACAAAGCCGAGGAGCAGGGTTTTTTTTTACCTGTCCTGCCTGTCTGTCTAAATGGACAAGGACAAAGGACCACACCTGAGGACAGGAAAATCTACGGTCGTTTTCAGTCAGCTCTGCAAGATCTGGAGCAGCAAATAATTTCCCTGGCCATCATGTTGCCATTTACCACATCTGACGTACTCTTCAGCTTCATACGGCTGAGAAGACCTGGCCTTTTGACAAATAACCAGGAGAAGAAACTGAAAACATTAGATGCGTCGGGAAGAAAGGGTGAATCCAATGGAATGACATCGTCTCCCATGCTGAAATAGGGGAAGGGGAGCAGACCAACAATCAGTCACAGGAAATGCCCAGCGCTCTCAGCACAGCCTATTTTATTTGCCAGTAGTTTGACTACCACGTCATGAGTTGCTTCTGTTGTTTGTCTCGTTTTGAGGATATCTTTTTTTAATGATCTGGTCTGTTCAGGATGCGGCATGTTTTGTTTTGTTTTTCCCTCTGTATGAGTTTGGCAGCCCTGAAAATGCTTTGAGTAATAGGCTGGGATAAAGTAATTGTTTTGTTTTGTTTTGTTTTTTTCCTCTGTATGAGTTTGACAGCCCTGAAAATGCCTTGAGTAATAGGCTGGGATAAAGTAATTGTTTTGTTTTGTTTTGTTTTTCCCTCTGTATGAGTTTGGCAGCCTGAAAATGCTTTGAGTAATAGGCTGGGATAAAGTAATGACATTGAAAAGAAAACTGATGATTGAGAACTATGGACAAACAATCTGCATATGACAAACTGCCAGACACCTGCCTTCAGCATCTGCACACCCCGTCCTTCATTGCAAAACCACATGGTCGCAATGCGTGGACGGCCAAAAATGAACCGGTGCCAGACAATCGACAGGAAAGAGACATAATGCCAAAGGTCTTTCCCACCCATCAGAGAACCTCACCATTGTTTTGGTACAGGTGGACACAGATATTTACTGAACATACATCGCAAAGATTTCCTTTTTTCCCTTTATCTTTAAGACAATGTTCATCTTGTTGATATGGAAGATGAAACTGAAACGGAAAGAAGCTGAACTAGCTTCTAGATTCTTTAAAATCCTGTCTTCGTTTTTCTTCTCTGTCTCTCTTATTTGCAAAATATTACTGTTATGTATTATCGTGATATGTGATTCGTCCAGTGCTGTTCTCCTCTTTGCGATTTGTGAAGAATGGATTACGAGGTGTTCGCCTGCTGGGGACCGCCGGGCAGTTGGCTGATGAGGAAATGAAACTACCCATTTGGATACTGACAGAAAACACTCTCTGCCTTCGTCTGCCTGGTTCGTCACACATGACGGGAACTTGTGTCTGTCAATCTGCATATAAGGTCAAAGCACTCGAGAAGATCTGAAAATTTCAATTTAAAAAAAAACGCATGTGCGCACACCACACACACACGCGCGCGCGCGCGCGCGCACACACACACACAACACATGCGCACAAACACACACACACACACTTGCACACATACACTCACACACACACACACACACACACACACACACACATGTGCGCGCGCTTACACACACACACACACACACACATACACATGGAGGGGTCATTGCTGCTCACAACGTGCGCAGTCTCATTTTTAGAGATAACTCCATAACAGGGTTTCCCTGTGTCTGTTTTAAGGCTAAACCTACCATTCCGGGACATGGCTTGGACAGTATGGCGGGATTTACCGTGGTGGCAGCTCTGCGTGTGTGTGATTCAAGCAAGCGTGTATCCTGATCTCCACATTACATACAACGCGAGCAAGAAAGAAATGGCAACGTCATTTCAAACAGGACGTTGACGCACAATTATCAAAGTATATCAGTGTGTGTTTGGGTTTGACCGGCAGAAGAGCAAATCGTAAGTTTTGCGATCTTTTAGTTTTATTGCTCCCAGAATTTACTACAATTTCAGCTTTCTGGAAAGCAAATCAGGCTAACTTTACGCAATAAGAGCTCTTCAGCAACTCTCCGACATTACATGTCGATGGGAAAATGTAGTAGATTGCTTGCTTCTTTATCTTTCTGATTTCACAGGATTTAGAGTGTCTGTTTCTACAAGTGAGTAGGCCTAAACGTTAAAGTCGCTAGGCATAAACTACCCAGGTAAGATCGTTTGCGAGATTTAAAAACTGACACAGAGAAGGACAGAGCTTCAAGTTGATGTAGCGAATGGCATAAGCGTGCAAGGTTTATGTCTCTTTGTGATCTGCTATTGACATTGGCCGTTGTCACATTACTATTTTGGGGTGGGTGTGCAGACCTCTCAACTTCAGCTGCCTTCCTCTTAACCAAACCATGCGACCAGCCCATAAAACAGACATGCCGAACAATATCCAAAAATCATCTATCTTCCTCTTCTTCCCTCCTCCAAGCCCTCTCCTCACCATCCCTACCGTAACGAACATATTTGACCTTTTGGATAAGGTCACTGCTTATTAGGGTAGTTACCTCTTCTGTACTGTGAGTGGGCGTTTCCCTGGCAACTATAAGGAAAATGAATGTCCTAGTCTTCACCTGTCTGACATTGGCAGTGTTATCGGAAGAGACTGGGGGGGGGGGGGGGGGGGGGGACAGATAGGGAAAAGGAGGCGGGGGAGGTGAGGGAGGAAGACATATTCACTGATATCTGGTTGTATTAAAAAGAAAGGGCTGCATGGTGATAAGTCTCTCTCTCTCTCTCTCTCTCTCGCTCTCTCTCTCTCTCACACACACACACACACACACACACACAAGATGGGCGGACTGATGAGATTACTGAACTGTTAACCGTCTGTCAATATTATTGAGTTTCACTGGCTGTACAATCACAACAGATACAATCGAATACTGAATGATGTATGGCGTTCTCTGGACTCACTCATGTCAGTACCGACATACCGATCGACCTTTATTTGTTTGATTAACTGTTAGAAAATATCTCGATTTTATTTGAACTTGATAGTGTTTTGGAGTTTCAACTGATGGCACAGGCGCCCAACGTTTGACAATGGTGTTATTCGTCAATGGTGTGTTTATCGCTGTGGGTTCTATAAGTTTTCAAGTTACAAATTTCGTGAGCCTGTGATCATGTGATCAAAACTCTTGTGACCCTTCCTCAAGGTCAGTATCGCAACGGAATAATGTGAGGGTTTCACCTGTGTAGCCAAAAACTTATTCAACGCGTGCACTTGTCATTATGGTGACACGGCACACCTCTCGGACATCCAGCAACAGGCCCATGATATCGAGCCTGAAACAAAAAGCGGTTAAACACCTTTAAAAAAATCCAGATGCGTTTTTTTGGAGCGATTAAAAAAAAATCCGATGGTCTCGCGTAATGTATTTTCATATCTATGTGGCTGTTGCCAACGAGTTGCCAACGAGTCATTCAAACTGGAATAAACTGACTATGATGTGCATGAACGTGTGTTTTCTTCATCTTGCCAGTGAAGCGTGCGATTCCCTGGCTAAAACAGTGGGTGGAAGAAGAAGACATGTTTCCTTATTGTTTTCCTACCCATCGTGCATGCTCTAAATGTGCTATAGAGCGCTGATCTAAATCTGTTAGTAAAATCATTTAGCTAACTTTGTCCATCCCGGGATAATGTTACATTATTACGCATACTTATCGCACCTACATCTTTAGTTCAGTTGTATTCACTTTAATATTTCTTGTCATACCCTCTCATTCGTACAGGATCTTTTGGCAATTACATTTTAAAATGAACTTCAAATTATAAACTCTTACCCCCCCCCCCCCCCCCCCCACACACACACACACACACACACTCCCGGTCTAAGTGTCTGTCTGCCCGTCTCTCTCTCTCTCTCTCTCTCCTCTCTCTCTCTCTCTCTCTCTCTCTCTCTCTCTCTCTCTGTGTCAAGCTATCGGTCTCTATGTCTCTGTCTGTCCATTTGTCTCTCTTTCTGTCTCTTCTAAGCGCTCACACACACACACACACACACACACACACACACACACACACACACACACACACACACACACACACACATACAAACACGCGTGCGCGTACTTGAGTTTACACCGACATATAAATAAATAAACATAGCAAGAGAGAGAGAGAAGAGAGAGAGAGAAGAAAGATGAGAAAACACGGACGAGAGAGAGAGAGAGAGAGAGAGAGAGAGAGAGAGAGAGAGAGAGAGAGAGAGAGAGAGACGCTGACGCAGACGCAAATGTTTGTTCGTAAAGGCCATAGCCCAAAGAAGGGGGTGAATAAATAACAAACCGCACATTTCATCAATGCAAACTAATCTAACTAGCTTAACATTTCATTTGTTATCTTGACACATCATTTTGCATTCTGAATACTTTACACAAAATAAAGCGAACTCTTTAATAGTGTTTTCATTCGACGGTGACATTAACATAATAGTTTGAAGAAAAACAAGGTTTTCTTAGGTACTTAAATGGGATTAATTGCTGTCAAACAACTTGTAGTTCTGGACAAGTCAAAACAAAATGAACTTCGTTTTCATCATCTTCATGACAGAGCGGACATGTAAAATTGCGATCATTTAATGTCCGGTAACGCTTAGATTGTATACAGATATCCAATACACCAAATCTAAATTGAGTGACAACATATTCAATATGTCTGTTAATCTGCATTGACAAGTAGGAATACAGTGTGCAGGATTTAACACTATGTAAACATAAGATCGCCGACTGTCCTCAATATGAGAATTCATCTCTGCGTGTTGCAATCAATGAACCTTTGCCAGAGCATACGAATAAAACTATTTATATCATCTACACCTTGATTCTCTCACACAAAGCCAAAACCAAATCGTACAGTTTTCAACCTCATTTTAGAGGCCCCGTTACTCTTGCCCCTATCTTCTAGCAGTACTAGCATTTTATATGCCTCATGTGGTAGTCTGTTAGGTGCCACCCGCTTATTGTCAGCCAGTAATGAAAGCACCATTTCTACGGAAAGTAGATACCTATTGGTCTCCCACAAAGTAAATCGTTAGGCGTTCATGTTGAAACACCAAGAAATTGTTTCAATGCATTTAAATGAATCTTTTCAATTTGTATAGAAACAGAATCTAGACCCCCATAACATAGCTCCGTATTGCACCATGGGTTGAAAAAAGCGAATCGAACAAATTTAAAAGCAATATAAGAGACTCGTTATTCAGCATACGTAGTTTCTTTATAATACAAAGTAAGCGACGTTTAGCTCTACTTAAAAGATCTTTGCAAGGAAAACCGAAACTTAAAGGCGTTGAAAAAAAAATATGCCCAAGTACTTACAGACATTCACCACTGACATAGTATTATGTATTGTATTATTTATTATGCATCCATTTTTCTTGTGCAGCAAGATGTCTACCTTTCCTAAACACTATGATATTACTTTTTACCATGTTTACTTTCAACTGGAGTGATGCTGAAGCTCTTTCTAAACTGACTGATTGATTTTGAAGACAACCATCGTTTCTAACATTAATATAACGTCGTCAGCTAGGAGGAGGATAAAAATTTCCAATGCATCGCTTACAAACTGAGCTCCATGCTTACCGTTATGTATTACTTTTAAGGTTAATTAATTAATAAGCAAAGAAAAAAGAATCCGATTACAGACATCCCCAAGGTACAGTTTATGTAGTCTGTCAGAGATGATTCGCATCTCACTTTCGCTTTCACAGCGTTATGCATGCTCAAGATACATTTATGTAATTTACCTCGGATTCCATACTGAACTAAAATTGACAGAGTCAAATGCTTTTTCAAAGTGAATAAAACTACATACAATTTTCTATTTAGAAAAAACTGTTTTTGAACAAAGGCCATCGAGGTGAAAATGTGATCGATAGTCGAATAATTTCGTTTAAATCCAGTATAAAATTCGCCTGTAATATCATTCTCTTCGACCCATTCCAGAAGTCTTCTATTAATGACAGCACTATATAATTTACTGCCAATGTTGCACAGCGTGATTTCTCTGTAATTGTCTGGGTTGTTAACGTCACCTTTTTATATAATGGGAGAACATAGATTCGGCCCAACTTTCAGGAAACACAATCTTATCAAACAGAGCATTCATACATTTAATTTATTTTTTAATCGGATCTGATCTGCATGAATTCTTTTTATTATTTCACCAATGATCCACCTGGACCCACAGCTTTACGATTTCTAAATTTACTCAAAGCCAAAAAAATCTCTTCTCCCGATGTGGGACGATTTGAATTACCATCATTATCATCGTCGTTATCACTCCCATCTCCTTGCACTTCATCGTTGTCAGTGCCATTAATTCTTTCAAGCAATTTCTTAAAATGATGAAACCAATTTTCCAGACTAATATCATTTGGGATGAATTCTTTTTTTCTGGATTTTTCGTATTGTCTCCCCAAATTCCTGTTGGCTCTTAATGGAGGCCACTAATTTATCAAACATAATTCTGTTAAATGCTTTTTGTTTTTTTCTTCAAAAGATATTTATAATCGCGTCTGGCATTATACAGTATTTAACATGATTAGGTACGGATAAAGTTCGACGATATTTAGTTAACAATTTAGGTGCATTTCTTTTATTTTAAACACATTCCTTATCGTGCCAATCATTGCCAGCTTCTTTTTCGTTTACCTTAATCTTCTTCTTCATGTATTCCGCAGCGACCTTTACAATTGATTGTGTTTCTTTTGCTGAAAATCTGACCAATCTATTGCATCATAAAACAAGTCAACAAAACTATCATTTCAAACATACTTTTCAACCAAGTAGAAAGAAACTCGTGGAGAGCGTGGCAGCAGAGAGTCCTCAGAAGAGAAGCCCCGTTCAAGCAAGTGTTTCGGCCCTTATCACCTGACACTCTAGGGGGGTTGGGCCACACCCGGTTCATGACTCCGCATGTCCCTCTGCTGCCCTTTTTTTTTCCCATCTTGGGACGAGCCATGGCTGGGATTCGAACCCATGACCCTCTGGACATGCTCATTTTCCACTTAATAACTCGCGTACTAACCACTGAGCCACTGGGACACCTGATATTTGTAGGAAAGTTAAGCCTTATGAAGTTCACTTTTGTTCCTCCTTGACCAGATCCAGCTTGAACACCTCTCTGCTGCTGCTGCTTCTGCCATTGCTTTCAGGGCTCTGCATCTGAGAGCTGTTTCATGAAACTGTATGCAGACGTTCCTACAAACCCCCTAGCTCCAACTTCTGCAGTGAGGACTTTGACCTGATAGCCTTCTCTCCTCAGGCTGTTTGCCGGATCAGCATATTTTTCAATCTTGTAGATTTGAGCTGCCTCCATTCTGTTCTCATATGGCACCGTGAGCTCGATCATGATCAGCCGCTTGGTTGACTGAGAGTGGACTTCTAAATTGGTCTCATGCCACTCTTGCTGATGATCCCTGGGTGACTCTTCCATTCTGGGAGGTCTGCAGTGCACTCCCAGTCATCTGTCCAGTCCAGCAGACTCTGCCTGCATGTTCCGAGTGGCACTGTTGTTCTTGGCCATGATTCGCTGCCTCCTGCCGTGAAGAATGTTACGGGTGCTTTCGAAGTCCCGATTTTCCCTTTTGTGGTGTTGGCACTAGCCCAGACTACTTGTACAATCTCTTTGAGCACTTGGTTGTGCCTCCATGTGTACCTTCCTTGAGCCAGGGCTACTTTACATGAGCTTAGGACATGCTCCACTGTTGTTCATGGCAGAAGGGGCATGAAAGATCGTCTGTTTTTCCCCCATTTCACCAGGTTTGCATTTGAGGGCAGAAGGTCATATGCGAGATTTCTTTGGAGTGCATTCTCTCACGTTGTCCATTGCCCTTGCTGGCTCAAACTGGTAACATTCTGTTCTTTTACATTATCCGGAGTTTCGCTGTGTGGATTAATACGCAGCACCAAAGGCATGTGTTCAGAGTCAACACTTTCACCGACACATGATTTACAATCACTAAGAAGTGCTGCAAACATATCACACGACATTATAAAATAATCATTCACACTGATGCCACTCTCAGAAATGTATGTACAGCAGCCTTTGAAGTCGCGCACTGACACAGACCATTTAAAATGCACAAATCCACAGCAGTGCACATGTTTAGCAACATCATACCATAACTATATTAACAAATTATCTTCTGAATTTCTGCCCACATGTAATGGACCATTCAGACGTTGGTTTTCAAAAAGAAAAACACTTACTTCCAAATCTTGAGAAATATTGGAAGTACGTCCGGTCATATTACCACTTAATGTTATTTAAAAAAAATCACTAATAGAAAGCTAGCAATCACCTATAAAGTCTTCAAGTAAAGCAACACCATTGTCAAAATCAGCGAAACAGTAGTATGATCAACCTTCTGGTGGTATATATGCACACACGTATAAGACGTTTTTAATCGCACCCAAAATAGATTTATCAATTACAGAAGCGCAAAAAAATGTCTGACTTAATTTCCAGAGGTTTTATGAGTGAACAAAAGTCTATTTTAACAAAACATCGTAAGCCCGAGATCGCCTTCCCCGGGTCGTGACTTTAACGGCTGATTTACACAATTTTTCATAGCCAACAAAAAAAGACGATTGGAGATCTTCCATAATGTTTCAGCTAGGCACATGAACTCAAAAGAACTAACAAATGAAATAAAATGGTTGTCAAATAGTATAGAGAATAAATCGTTTACATTCTAGTGAAGAAAACAGAAGTCCTTTGATTCATTTACAAGAGAAGGAGAATTTGACACATTCCTATCAACACGACCAGGTGATGCAATACACACATCCTCGGAATACAAGTTAGACGGATGTTGTAAGACAGATTCAGTAACATTTGAAACAATGTTTACATTGTCGACTGGGCAAGGGCTGAACGAAGGTCAGAACACACCGCGTTGTTACCTGTCTCATGAATAACACGTGCTGACAGCTTGGCAACAAAATCGGTGTCGTTCTAAAGTTATTTACAGACGCAGTAAAATTACCCAGACGAATTGTGGGCTGGCCATCACCCTATCTCATTTTGATCAGTTTGTCAGCACGGTCCACAGTGAACTTCCCGACAGATAGTTAAAACACCGTTGAGGCTTTCTCACCCTCACCCCCCCCCCCCCCCCCCCCCCCCCCCACACACACACACACCCTTGCTTTCTTATGACGTGGTGTTAACTCTCTCCTAATCTCTCTTACTGAAGCAGAAAAATCCTCGCCAACGAAAAAAACTTTGACCCTCGTAGTTTGCCCTTAGCTTTCAGAACTGATGTCTTCTGTTCATAGAAGACACAGAGGGCAATCACTGGTCAGTCAGGCTTGGAGATAATACGGTGAACCCTGTCAAGGTGTTTATAGAAGACACAGCGGGCACTAACTGGCCAGTCATGCTTGGAGTTAATCCTATGAACCCTGTCAAGGTGTTTAAAGAAGACACAGCGGGCACTAACTGACCAGTCAGGCTTGGAGTTAATCCTATATGAACCCAGTCAAAGTGTTCATAGAAGACACAGCGGGCACTAACTGTCCCAGTCAGGCTTGGAGTTAATCCTGTGAACCCTGTCAAAGTGGGAGTCCTTAAAAACCGAGGCATCTTCAGGCCCACTACTCCTGCCACCACCGAGTCTAGCGGAGAGAGAGAGAGAGAGAGAGAGAGAGAGAGAGAGAGAGAGAGAGAGAGAGAGCTTTCGAGTTAGCACTGACAAATGAAGAAATATATCAACACAGCAGCATCGGACAATCAGCCGAAGGGTGAAAGCTGAATATGATTGATGGCCGTCAAAGAAAGGAAATGGAAACCGATTTTCGAAATCCTCAGGATTATTTTGAAAAACCTTCTCTCCTCTCTCTTATGGCATTCTTTCTTTCTCTCCGGTCCTTTAAGAGGAGCTTGGACAAAAAACGAGAGCAGGGTGAGGGGAGGAGAGCGAGTGTCTGAGGCAGAGAAAGAATGCGATTTTCATTCCCTTCCTGAGTCAACAGCAAACAAACAAAACATGACGGTGAGAAAAAGCGGGACGATTTTTAGACAGAAAGAAAAAAAGGAAAAAGAAATGTGACGGAGAAAAGAAGAGCAAAAAAGAAAGAAAGAAAGAACAAAATGTAAGCCCACAAATAAGGAGAACTATATTTATGTTCTCCTAAACTGTGTAGTAATTCAATTGATATAACCAAATGATGACAATATAGCGATAGTATTATTATTACCACCACAACCACAACCACCACCACCACCACTACTACTACTAATGCTACTACTACTACTACTACTACTACTACTGCTGCTGCTGCTGCTGCTGCTGCTACAACCATCAAAACCATCATCATCATAACAGTAGTAGTAGTAGTAGTAGTAGAGGAGGAGAGAGAAGTATAAATTATGTTGTATATATCAAAAAAAAATCTGTAGCCTGCTTATACGTAAAGACAAATTTAAAAAGCTGGGGCTGAAAAAAAACCCATGTCGTCTGCCACATAAAATATGATTCATGAAACAATAAAGTAAAAAATAAAGGAAAAGGAGAAAGGGAGAAAGAAGAAA
Organism: Conus betulinus; assembly: GCA_016801955.1. Taxonomy (NCBI): domain Eukaryota; kingdom Metazoa; phylum Mollusca; class Gastropoda; order Neogastropoda; family Conidae; genus Conus; species Conus betulinus. Next base: position 637,730 of record JADBJO010000378.1, read on the forward strand.
ATCTTAATGAACAGAAGAACGAAAACCTTATCATAAATGAGCAGGGTGCCCCTGAATGGGCTGTGTATTACTTTTCTTCCAATTTTCTCAGTGTCATAGAATATGAGATTTATGACACGTCACCTGACATCCACTGACATCAACCCCCCCCCCCCCCCACCTCATTCTCTCTTCCGTCTGTCTGTCTGTCTGTCTGTCTCTCTCTCTCTCTCTCTCTCTCTCTCTCTCTCTCTCTCTCTCTCTCTCTCTCTCTCTCTCTCTCTCTCTCTCTCTCTCTCTCTCTCTCTCTCTCTCTCTCTCTCTCTCTCTCTCTCTGTGTCTCTGACTCTGTGTGTGTGTGTGTGTGTGTGTGCGTGCGTGCGTGCGTGCGTGTGTGTGTGTGTGTGTGTGTGTGTGTGTGTGTGTGTGTGTGTGTGTGTGTGTGTGTGTGTGTGTGTGCACGCGCGCGCGCGCGCGCGCCCCTGTTTCTGTCTCTGTCTCTGTTTTTCTCTGTTTCTGTCTTTGTCTCCGTCTCTGTCTCCGTCTCTCTCTCTCTGTCTGTTTTCTGTCTGTCTGTCTGTCTCTCTCTCTCTCTCTCTCTCTCTCTCTCTCTCTCTCTCTCTCTCTGGGTGTAGATAGGCGAACGCCGAATGATCTCATTTACGGTGAAACCATTAAATTCACTATGTATCTAGTTTCAGGTGTTCGATGTGTTTCGTTACTGGCTAAAATTACTACTAATGGAAGACAGTAGAAAATCCCGAAAAGCCTATAATATTCTATACGACCTAGATGCAAGAGGAAAGAATAATTGGGTGACTAAAATACGTGTTTGTTTGTTTCAAATGGGTTTGGTTTCGCTTGGCTCAGTCAAGGTGTTGGAAAATGCACATGCATTTTCAAGCCTTTTTCGTCAACGCCTGATTGATTGTCGTTTGCAAAAGTGGTCTGACCGCATGCAGAATAGCGAAGGATTTGGATTTTACAAAAAAAATTAGTGTAATTTTCATTATCTAAAACCTTATCTAGCTCTCGACATGGATAGACATTTAAAATTTGTGACCACGAAATATAGACTCGGTGTCTCAGAAATAGCTGTTCATCATCATAGATGCAGATCTGCTGATAGTAATGGGCTGTTAAGTCCTTTGTGCAAAGAATCACAGGAGAATGAAGTGCATATTGTCCTTTGTTGCCCTGCTTACAGGAATATTCAAGCTGAATTTGTCAGGCAAAGATATTATAGGCAACCATCCTTATTTAAATTGGTTTTGTTGATGTCGTCATCCTCAGACCAAGATGTTGAAGATTTTTTTCTTTGTTTTTTATACAAGGCATTTAAGGTTCGTAGTACAGATTGATATGTTCATCATATCAATCTCATTATGTCAATAATTTTAACTAAATGGAGGTATTTTTGTGTTTGTTTTTTTCTTCGTAGTTTTTGTATGTAATGTACTCACCCTATCATTCGAGGCCAAGGCCTATGAATGAATAAATCATCCAAATCATATGTCTCTCATATGTCTTTTTTTCTTCGTTGTGAAAGAAGGACGACACTTGTTTCATTTACAGTGTTCGCAATCTATATACAATATCTTCTGTCGTGTCTCTGAAGAGGAAGTAGAAAATCAGAAGTATTAAAAGATTAGAAAGACCATCCACACGTAAGCTTAACAACCCCTTCGCCTGTCTCGTTCATTTCACTTCCACCCCCTTTTCGTCCACCCTTCCAAGCCCTTAATTCCTCCTCCCGACCACCCAACTCTCACCCCCGCTCCCTCCATTACTCTTTCTGACCCCCTCCTTTCGCTCTACACCCCAACTCCTACCCCATTTCCACTCTTAAAAAAAACATGTTTTCAGCTTCGTGGTACATGAGCCGTGCGTGATAGATTTCTTATTCGCCTGTTTCGAAGTGTCTTGACAATTAGGTTTGTCTGAGCGGGAGGGGAAGGTAGAAAGAGTGGGGAGGGAAGAAAACATGGTCAAGGAGAGGGATGAATGCGAATAGTTTGACTTCTTCTTCTTCTTCTTCTTCTCTTCTTCTCATCATCATCATCATCATCACCATCATCACCATCATCATCATCATCATCATCATCATCATATCATCATCATCGTCTTCATTATTGTTGTTGTTGTTGTTCTTCTTCTTCTTCTTCTTCTTCTTATTATATTATTATTATTATTATTCACTCTCATCTGGAACGCCTGAACTCCGGAACGATTCACCGAAAGAAAGAACACGTGAATGGTTTGGCTCTCTGTTCTGCTTACTTTTTCTGAGGACGTTCGTTATTACAGACCCAATTCTGTTCTTTGTCATGCTGTTTCTATGGAATGGCAATCGTACAATGGGCCTCAAGCCACATTCAAGTTGATAATAGAGTTTGCAACGTAGCACAATCGAACAATCGACCCACGCGACTTTACTCTGTACAAAAAGGTTATGTGTGTGTGTGTGTGTGTGTGTGTGTGTGTGTGTGTGTGTGTGTGTGCGCGCGTGCGTGTGCGTGCGCGCGCGCGCGCGCGCGCGTGTGTGTGTGTGTGTGTGTGTGTGTGTGTGTGTGTGTGTGTGTGTGTGTGTTCGGACACTGAATATTTTCCGTTAGATTAGAGAATGGAAATGAGAGATGACGGAGGGAAGGGGGGGAGAAGAAACATTGATAGGAACAGGCGGGAGGGGAGCGCGCATGGTTATATGGTAAAGGGGCCGGGTAGGGTTTTTTCCCAAGCGTTAAAGTTCTTAGCTTCATAAATGAATACATGAATTTTTGTTTCCCTAAAGGAATACATATATATATATATATATATATATAGAGAGAGAGAGAGAGAGAGAGAGAGAGAGAGAGAGAGAGAGAGAGATCAATATATATATATATATAATCCCAGGATTCAGATCCACAGAACAAAGATGGGATGTGTGAAGACTCATCTGAATGAGCAGCAGCGCACTGCATCAGCAGATAAGTCGGAAGACCAAGGCCAGGATTTAAACCACAGTGCCAAGGACATCCACGCTGTTGGTTCGGATGAGGAATTTGCACAGGCCCTCGATGCCAGGCGCCTGAAACTCAACCTGCCACGAGCAAACGAGACTAAAGATTGGGAGAAACTGGATGCAAAAATCGTCCAAAGACTCGATGCACTGATAGGGAAAAGCACCCTGGAACACAAACTAGCCACATATGGGGACATTGTGTATGCCACATGTAGAGACGCCTATGGAGCAAAACTACCTAAAGAGAAAACACCTCCAAAGAAATCCAGACGCCAAGAAGAGATGGACAAGATCAGGGTCCAAAAGAAAAACCTCAAGAAGCAAATGAAGACCGCACTGCCAGCTGAAAAACAAGGCTTGGAAAAAACTCTGGGAAGACCTGAAAGCAAAACACAGTGCCCTCAGCAAAGCGGAATCTGCGAGGAAGAGAAGAGCAAAAAAAGAAGAAGACACAAGAGCGCTTCTTCAGAGACCCCTTCCAGTTTGCCAGAACTCTGTTTGAGCAGCCAAAATCTGGGACCCTAAGTGTGGACAAAGAAGTTCTTGAGCAGCATCTGAGGAAAACATACTCTGACTCACAGAGTAAAGCACCACTCGACATTCAAGGCCTGGTGTGGCCAACCAACCCTGAGGGAACAGTTCAATGACAAGCCTCCAACGTTGGCGGAAATCAAGAAGGTTGTCGACAAAGCCAGAGCCAAATCATCACCACCAGGGCCAAAAACGGAATACCTTACCAGCTGTACAAGAAATGTCCCAAGGTGCTGGAGTGGCTCACAGGCTGCTGCGATCAGCTTGGAGAAACCAGAAGATCAGCGGCCAGTGGGTGACGGCAGATGGTGTGTACATCCCAAAGAGCAAAACTCAAGTGACATCAGCCAGTTCAGGCCAATATCACTACTGAACGTTGAAGGGAAAATCATCTTCTCTGTCATGGCAGCAAGGCTGACCAAGTACCTCATGGAAAACAAGTACTTGGATGTGTCAGTCCAGAAAGGTGGCATCCCAGGCGTGGCTGGCTGTGTAGAACACGCCACAATGATCTGGGACGCAATCCAAAGAGCAAAAACAGAAAAGAGAGACCTGGACGTAGTGTGGCTTGATCTGGCAAACGCATATGGATCTGTACCCCATGAGATGATACAGTTGGCTCTTGAGATGTACCATGTGCCAAAGAACATCCGCGACATGCTCAAGAAGTACTTCAATGGCTTCTCAATGCGGTTCTCTACCAAGGAGTACACAACAGATTGGATCAACTTGGAAGTGGGCATTGCAATGGGCTGTGCAATTTCCCCAATACTGTTCGTGTTGGCAATGGAAGTCATCTTGAAAAGCAGCAACAAGCAACGCAAGACAAACAGACCTTGGTGATGGATACAAGATGCCCCTCTCAAGGCCTTCATGGATGACACTACAGTGATTTCATCCAGAGAAGACGAGACACGTCATGTGCTGGAGAGGCTGGATGACATAGTTGCCTCATCCAGAATGAAGTTCAAGCCAAAGAATCACGGAGTCTCTCACTGAGGAAAGGAAAAAGTGGCCGAATCTGTGGTCTTCAGTGTTGCCAACCAGGCCATTCCAACAGTAACAGAAGAGCCAGTCAAGAGCCTTGGAAGATGGTATGATGATACGCTGAAAGACACACAAAGAGCAAAAGAAACCAAACAGATGTCGGAAGAAGGCTTGGAGACCATTGACCAGTGTGGGGCTCCCTGGCAAATACAAGGTCTGGTGTCTGCAGTTCATGCTGATACCAAAGCTCCTATGGCCTCTGATGATATACGACATCTGCACCAGCATAGTGGAGGCAATGGAATCCAAAATAAACAAGTTCACAAGGAAATGGCTTGGTGTCCCACCCTGTCTGACTGACATAGCGCTGTACTGTCGCCAAGCAAAGCTGAAACTACCACTGAAATCCATCCTGGAGGAATACAAAGCAGGGAAGATCAGACTTCAAAGCATGCTGGAGGACTCAGGAGACAAAGTGGTAGAAGCAATCAAGCCCCAGCTGAAGACAGGCAGAAAATGGAAAGTTCAAGAGGCGATGGATTCTGCAAAAGAAAGTCTCAAGATCAGAGAAATAACAGGACACACACAGACCAACAGACAAGGACTGGGAATGACCAAAACTGAATGGTGGTCAAAGGCCAAAGGAAAAGCCAAAAGAGACATGATGATTCAGGAGATGAGAAAGAAGAAGACAAAAAAAAAGACTCCAAAAAGCAGTCCAGCAGAGCCAGCAAGGGCAATGGACAACGTGGGAGAATGCACTCCAAAGAAGTCTCACTTGAATGACATTTGGCACATGGCCCCTCTCAGGATCAGCTTCATTCTCAGATCTGCATATGACCTTCTGCCCTCAAATGCAACCTGGTGAAGTGGGGGGAAAACAGACGATCCTTCATGCCCCCTCTGCCATGGAAAAACAAACAGTGGAGCATGTCCTTAGCTCATGTAAAGTAGCCCTGGCTCAAGGAAGGTACACATGGAGGCACAACCAAGTGCTCAAGAGATTGTACAAGTAGTCTGGGCTAGTACCAACACCACAAAAGGGAAAATCAGGACTCCAAAAGCACCGGCAACATTCTTCACGGCAGGAGGCAGCGAATCATGGCCAAGAACAACAGTGCCACTCGGAACATGCAGGCAGAGTCTGCTGGACGGGGCAGATGACTGGGAGTGCACTGCAGACCTCCCAGAATGGAAGAGTCACCAGAGATCATCAGCAGCAAGAGTGGCATGAGACCAGACATAGTAGTCCACTCTCAGTCAACCAAGCAGCTGATCATGATCGAGCTCACGGTGCCATATGAGAACAGAATGGAGGCAGCTCAAATCTACAAGACTGAAAAGTATGCTGATCTGGCAAACAGCCTGAGGAGAGAAGGCTATCAGGTCAAAGTCCTCACTGCAGAAATTGGCTAGGGGGTTTGTAGGAACGTCTGCATACAGCCTCATGAAACAGCTCTCAGTTGCAGGGAGGGAAAAAAAAACAGAGCCCTGAAAGCAATGGCAGAAGCAGCAGAGAGGTGTTCAAGCTGGATCTGGTCAAGGAGGAACAAAAGTGAACTTCATAAGGCTTAAATTTCCTACAAATATCAGGTGTCCCTGTGGCTCAGTGGTTAGTGCGAGTCATTAAGTGGAAAATGAGCATGTCCAGAAGGGCATGGGTTCGAATCCCAGCCGTTAAGGGCCGAAACACTTGCTTGAACGGGGCTTCTCTTCTGAGGACTCTCTGCTGCCACGCTCTCCACGAGTTTCTTTAGATATATAGATATATATATATATATATATATATATATCACCCCCTTTTTTCTACAATCTAGGACATAAGAGCAAGCTTTGTTTATAATTCAACAATTTCTTGCAGTCATTGCAACACCAAGATGCTCTGTAAGTTGCTGGAATGGTGCTCGGTACTTCTCCTTGGAATTTATTAGTTTATTATGTATATATATATGTATGTGTGTGTGTGTGTGTGTGTGTGTGTGCGCGCGCGCGCCATACCAAAGTATCCAGGTTTGCGTCCAAATACTGGAGCGATGGCAATTTGGTAGGGGTATTTCAAGTGGTCTGGATACCTTTCGGTTTCTTTGAGTTCTGCCAACTGGCACACGAGCTGCACGCTGTCTTTTCTGCCTCTTGTCTAGCGGAAATGCACACACACTAAGATGCATGTTTATGTATTATTTAATTTGTGCAAGTCAGTCATTGATATTTCGGGGCTTTGTGTTTTTTCAATGTGCGTGGCCTTTATAAATCGTTTACTCTTTTTTTGAAATGTAAAGCGCTGTTGAGCATTTTTATGGAATATGCGCTAATGAAAAAAAACTTTATTAATATCATTATCATTATTACTTATCCCCCTATCAGGCCCACATTCTTCCTCCCCCTCACCCCCCATCCCACGTACACACACACACACACACACACACACACACACACACACACACACACACACACACACACACACACACACACACACACCTTTCGTCCTCCATTCCTCGTTATGGTCCATCTCCCTCAAGGTTTACGTGAACAAAAGTCAGTCAGTACTTATGCCTACCCAGACCATGTTTTTGAGACAAACACAAATCCATGCATGCATTCACACACCGATTTAAGAGAGAGAGAGGGAGGGAGAGATTACTGCTAACAGGCAGCATAAATCAACATGAGACGGAGAAGATGAAGAGGATATGATGACAAAACGTAATAAAAACTTGGAAAAAATCACTTGCACTCTTGATATGTCGTTTTTTTTTTGCCCTCTGCAACACGTTGCCCTTAACAAAATAATTCCTAAGAATTGGCAGTTACTGTCTCTCTGCATGATGCAACTGTAAGACGTGGAGGAATGCAACGAAAACTGATGGCTATCACACACACACACACACACACACACACACACACACACACACACACACACACACACACACACACACACACACACACACACACACACACACACACACACACACACACACACACACACACACACACACACACACACACACACACACACACACACACACACACACACACACACACACACACACACACACATATTGAAAGGTGGGGGGGAAGTGAGGTGTATGTGTGTGTGTGTGTGTGTGTGAGAGAGAGAGAGAGAGAGAGAGAGAGAGAGAGAGAGACAGACAGACAGACAGACAGACAGACAGACAGAGGTAGGGGGTGAAGGGGACAGAAGAAGGCGAGTCAGACGGGTTTAGACCTGTTGAGAGAGAAAGCCTTTCTATTGTGTTCTTAAACAGTTTCTCTCTCTCTCTCTTTTTTTTCTCTCTGTCTGTCTGTCTGTCTGTCTGTCTGTCTCTCTCTCTCTCTCTCTCTCTCTCTCTCTCTCTCTCTCTCTCTCTCTCTCTCAGACACAGAGACACGTGCATGCACTAGCGTAATAAAAGGTATGCGCGCGCGCGCGCGCGCGTGTGTGTGTGTGTGAGAGAGAGAGAGAGAGAGAGAGAGAGAGAGAGAGAGAGAGAGAGAGAGAGAAGATTGCTTTTTAAATCATGACGTAACCTTAGTTTACTTTTCAGTCAATCTGATTCTCCTGTTCAGATTTTTTTCAAGTCTGAAAACAAAAGCGCTGTTCACAACATCGTTAGTGGTCCGCTCACACATCAGTAAACGTCCGTTCTCACCCCTCTCTGGAACTTATCCGGGGTAAGTCTGGGCTAGCCTGCTTTTACCCACGGCGGTCTTTCTAGGACTAGTTCGAATTTACCTCCCCCCCACCCCACCCCAGGGGTAAAGTTTGGGCTAGCCTGGATTTACCCTCCCCCCCCCCCCCCCCCCCCCTTCCCAAAGGTCAGTCTAGAACTGTTTTGGAATCTTCCTCCACCCCACCCCACCCTTCAAACAAGAAGGGTTATTCAGGGTTTTCATCTACCTTTTCCCAACACGCACACCCGCCTTTAAAAGAAAAATTCGAGTTAGCCTGCATATTTGCACCCCCCCCCCCCCCTCCCATTTCCTATATACAGTTGGGTTTTAGACAAAGTGTAGTTCTAGACTCTCTTCTCAATAGATAAACCTCCTACTTCCCCCTCCCCCTCCCCCCCACACACATCCTGGTTCACTAACAGATACGTATTAATTTCTCGCGCTAGCTTACACGCGTGGGTCAATATTCGGGTGTGTGAGTACGCCCGTGCATGCGTGGGAAAGAAAGACGGCTACATGCCAAAGTGACCAAGCGCCAATGTGACCCAGCAAAATGTCGTTGTAAAAACACGTGTCGTTGTGACCAAGTTGCTTCATCACGTTTTGCCTCCTTTAACTATTTTACAGCTAATTAGGGTCTCTTGAGTACATGTGTACATTGGCTTGTACACTGCAGATGACTAGTGGCCAGTGCCACAGATCACTGGTCATTATGACGGAAATCGGAGATTTAAACTTTTTTTTATTACAGCTAATATTTCTCCTGAGTGCTTGTGTATCTTGTACAATGTAGATTACTAGTGGTCAGTGCCACTGACCACTGGTCATTATGACGTAAATCGGAGATTTTAATTGTTTCACAGCTAATCATCGTCTTCTGAGTACCTGTGTATCTTGTACAATGCAGAAGGCTGGTGATCAGTGCCACTGACCACTGGTCACTATGACGTAAATCAGATATTTCGAGTATTTTACAGTTAATTAGTGTCTCATGAGTATATATTTCGATTATTTTACAGTTAATAAATGTCTCCTGAGTGCTTGTGAACCTTGTACAATGCAGACGACCAGTGGTCAGTGCCACTGACCAGTGGTCATTAACGACACTTGGTCACAATGACAGTCACAACAACACTTGGTCACAATGACATTTGGTCCAGACACCTGGCTACAACGGCACTTGATCACAATGGCACTTGGTCACAGTGGCACTTGGTCTCAGTGACATGACCCCAGAAAAACAGAAAATTCAAACGGAGAAACAGAGACAGACAGAAAATGAGCTTGAGAAGGGGTGTTTTATATGTATGTGTGTGTTGTCGCATGAGTGCGCTTGCTTGTGCATATATGTGTTTATATGTAAGGGTGTTCCCATTGCCCGATTTTGTCAGCCAGGTCGAGTTTGCCGACATGTCGGCCAACTTTGTTGTCCACGTGAACAGCATTTAACGATAAAATATAAATCAAACACGGAAAGTTTGCTACCGACGACCGAACTTGCTTCGAAACTGTCATCAAACGACGCCGAGACTGGTGTGAGACCGGGCGACTTGAAACTGACAAGGCACCATTGAAGACAAATGATTCCGACAGGATGTAGTTATTATCGACGCATGTTGAAAAGATTAAAGACTTATACCTGTTCTTTGAAAATGGCAATACAACTGTCGGAGGTCTTGTGAAAACTGATGAAAGACGAATGCCACCATGAATGAAATAAACTGCAAACTTCTCTTTTTTTTATTTACATCAAAGCGTATTTAACCAAAGACGGTTCTAATCTTGAGCAGTTTCTGTCGTCATCAAAGAAACAAAAGGTGGAGGCGTGCTTTGAATTTAATAAAAGCTGTAGGTTACAAAGACTGACGGGAAGGCAGAGAGGGTGGGGGCATCCGATGTAACAGCCTGTTCTTAACCCCTTTTGGAACTTACCCCCGGAGGTCATTCTAGGACTAGTTAGAAACCCCCCCCCCCCCCAGTTGAAATTTACCCCCGGGGGTAAGTTTAGGCTGGCCTGGATTTCCCCCCCCCCCCCCCCCCCCCCCCCCCCCTCCCCAACAGGTCAAAAGGTGAGTACACTCATGCCTGCGTGGGAAAGAAAGACGGCTACATGTCGATGTGACCAAGCGTAGTTGTGACAAAATGTCGTTGTGACCACGTGTCGTTGTGACCAAGTACTGTTGTTGCTTCATCATGTTTTGCTTCCCTTAACTATTTTACAGCTAATTAGAGTCTCTGGAGTACCTGTGTACCTTAGCTTGTACAATGCAGATGACTAGTGGTCAGTGCCACTGACCACTGGACATTATGACGTAAATCGGAGATTTTAACTGTGTCTCCCGAGTGTTTGAGTACCTTGTACAATGTAGATTACTAGTGGTCAGTGCCATTACCAGTCTTCTGCATTGTACAAAGTACACAGGTACTCAGGAGACTGTAATTAGCTGTGTGAAATAATTAAAATCTCCGATTTACGTCACATTTACCAGTGGTCAGTGGCACTGACCACTAGTAATCTACATTGTACAAGATACACAAGCACTCAGGGGACACTAATTACCTGTAAAATAGTTAAAATCTCCGATTTACGTCATAATGATCAGTGGTCAGTGGCACTGACCACTAGTAATCTACATTGTACAAGTCAAAGTACACATGTACTCAAGAGACTCTAATTAGCTGTAAAATAGTTAAAGGAGGCAAAATGGAATGAAGAAAACAACGGTACTTGGTCACAACAATACGTGGTCACAACGACACGTGGTCACAACGACTTTTTGTCACAACTACGCTTGGTCACATTGACACTTGGTCACATTGGCATGTAGCCGTCTTTCTTTCCCACGCATGCACGGGCGTACTCACACACCCGAATATTGACCCACGCGTGTAAGCTAGCGCGAGTAATGTTAATACGTATCTCTTAGTGAACCAGGGTGTGTGTGTGTGTGCGGGGGGGGGGGGGGGGGGGGGGGGGGGGGGGAGGGGAGTGGGGAAGTAGGAGGTTCATCTATGAGAAGAGTCTAGAACTACACTTTGTCTAAACCCAACGGACTGTAGATAGGAAAATGGGATGGGGTGTAAATATGCAGGCTAAACCCAAATTTTTTTAAAGGCGGATGTGCGTGTTGGGAAAAGGTCGAGGAAAACCTGAATAACCCTCTCTTGTTTGAAGGGTGGGGTGGGGTGGGGTGGAGGAAGATTCCAAATAGATCTAGATTGACCCTTTGGGGAGGGGGGGGGGGGATAAATTCAAGCTAGCCCAAACTTACCCCCCTGGAGGAAGGGGGGTAAGTTCCAGGGGGGGGGGGGGGGGGGGGGGGGGGGTAAGTTCTGACTAGTCCTATAATGACCTCCGGGGTAAAAACAGGCTAGCCCCACTTACCCCGGGGTAAGTTCCAGAAGGGGGTGGGGGTAAGAACGGGCTGTTATACCGGTCTTCGCTCTCTCTCTCTCTCTCTCTCTCTCTCTCTCTATATATATATATATATATATATATATATATATATATATATATATACGTGATATTTTTTTCCTATCAGATGGAGCAAACTGTGTACGACGAGATCTTGCATTATTTAGAGACGAACATATATCCAAAATGGATCTACAGTCTTCACGCAAAACGACGCTCAAATACAAAAGCAAACTTTCGGAGAAAAGCCGGGGTTTTCAGCGTCAAAGACTGCAAATTGATGCACGGACAGAAAGAGGTGCTAGTCAGGGACAGAGTCAAAATTATTTTACAGACGCATATAACGAAAACAGATTGACAGGAAGCCACTTCGGACGTGATAAGACGTACTCAAAGGCTGCCAGCAGATACTAGGTGAGTTCAAATTTCCTATCGTTTTTAACCTTTAATTAATAAAACTAATATATTGATTCATACAGCCAGTACCCATCTGTACCCACTCCTTCCCCTACCACACAAACACAAGCAGGGCTGATGCTTAACCAGGCAGACTAACGAGCCAGCCAGGCTTCCAACCACTAGTCATTCTGTCCCAGGTCAAAATACAGAAAACTTAAACCAAGAGACAGTTGCCCAGACCCTCAGTTTAAAATGAAGGCTGTTAATCTACCAATATAAAGAAAGAAATCCCCAAGTTGAAGAAGACGATGACGGAAAAACACGATGACGGAGGAAGACGATGACGTTAAGTAGCCTCTGATGATCAGTGCTGTAAAAGAAAAAGAAAAAAAAATCATTCCCAGTTTCATCAGGTGTGGTGCACCATCTTTTTTTTTCTGAAATCATCATGCGTCAGATATAATCCATAAGACGGACGTAAACAGTATGCTACATTTGAAACAGATCGCTTCAGAACTTGGGCGGTGCATTTTTGTTCATAGCTGGGAAAACATTTATATGGCCGGCTGGTCATCTTGTTTCTGAAGTCATCATAACACAGAAATGGTGAGATAAAATCCTTACATTAAGTAAAAAAATTATGTCAAATTTCAGAGAAATCAGTTCAGTACTTCAGCCTCCAGTTCATCTACAAGTAAAAGTTCTATTCTTTAGCACGCCATCCTATTGTGTGGCGCTATAACGTCAGGAATAATCCATTAGACCTACGTAAACAGTATTTGAAAGTGATCGCTTGACAACGTTACGCAGTGAATTTTATATGGCTGGTCTCTTATTTATGATGTCATCATAATAGAAATGATTAGAGTATATCCTTATGGTCAAAGGAAAAAGTATTTCAAATTTCAGAGAAATTGGTTTAGTACTGCTGCCTCCAGGTCATATGCAAGTAAGAGTGCGTATGCGTAGTCCGCCATCTTATTTGTGACGTCATCTTGAAAATAAAGGTCGAGCATTATTGCCGAGACTGTGCCAATTTTCAAAGATAGTTGCTCTGTAGTTTAGGCTCGAAAGAGTGACACATAACATACACAGACAGACAGACACACAGACATATAGCACTCCTCGTTTCCGATCGTAAAGTACTCCCAGTTTTTAAAAAAAAAAACTGGGAATACATTTTTTTTAAAACCCTGAAGATTGTGAACATTGTTTAGATTTTCAGGTGTAAGTCTCTGTGTGTATGTGCACGTGTGTGTGTGTGTGTGTGTGTGTGTGTGTGTGTGTGTGTGCCGAATTGTTGTACCTGGTCGAAATGTGTGTGGAGTTGCTGCTTTGGGGCAATTTTCAGGTCGCCAGCCGGGCGACTAAATTCATAAACTGAATTAGTCCGACACGATTTTTAGGCGCCATTGGCGAGTTGGCAGCGTTAAATCTCAGCGTTGCACAAGAGTGCTTAAAATGTGTAAATACAAATGACCATGTGACTAAAATAACACGCATCAGTATATAAAGCATGCCTAACATTCAAATATTAGGATGTTAACAGGACCCCCTACCGGGGACCATGTCGATGTGACCCAATGTCGTTGTAACCCCATGTCGATGTGACCCAATATCGTTGTGACCCCTTGTTGATGTGACCCAATGTCATTGTGACCCCATGTCGATGTGATCCAATGTCGTTGTGACCCCATGTTGTTGTGATCCTATGTCGATGTGCAGGCTGACATTGCGGCATTGCACAATAAAACAAAATAGAACAATCACTTTTGGGCATACGACAGCCATGTTCCATATATAAATTAAGGGGGGGGGGAGGGGGGGTAGGTGTGGATGAGTGTTGAAGTACGTCATAAGTTGAACAAGTCATAATCGCTAGGCTAGATTGGCGAAGAGTGCCGAAGATGTGCCTAATCTCCGGCGCGAGGCCTGGTGAAGGAAAACGCGTCACACCCGGTCACATGACTGTTCAGATTGCAAGGTTTTAGATCAAGAAACCTTCAGTAGCTTCTGTATAATGGCGTTTTTAATGCGGGGTGAAGAGGGGGAAAGTCTATATATACGAAGGAATGCGCTACACCTGGCACCGTGAGGTACAGGGCTACTTTCAATGGCGTTGTTGGAGGCGGCCACAATGCAGCGCGAGATGTGCACCACCAACATTTTTGACTGTGATATCGAAAATCCTGAATCGTGGTCAATCGAGCAACTGATGACCATATTCATCCACCTGACACTGACGTGGTGGAACGTGCTCGACTCAGACAGGAAATGCAGGCAGAAGCCTTGCAAGACCCCGTTCGTCCGAGTCGAAGGGTGTATACCGCTACAGTGGCTCGCCACCAGCGCCTTGCGGCACAGGGCGGAGGTGACCGACCTGAACCTCCTCCTCCTTCGTACGAGTCGGTCGGGTCTGCCATTGAAAGATCAAGAAGGTCCCAGCTACCTCCTCTGCCACAAGAACTGGAAGACGTACAAATAAATCCACCGTGGAACTCAACCTGGAACGACGAGAAATTTCTGCTCTCCATGGACGATGACTGGGGTTATGTTGTCTACGTGACAGAGGAAAATCTTCAAACACTCAGGAGGAGAGCAGAACCATTTTGATCCATGGCACTTTTCGTACGAGCCCGAGACCCTATTCTCAAATACTGACCATTATTGGTGTGATATACGGGGTCACATTGTGCCTCTAATGCACGTGCTGATGGCCAGCAGAACCATTGGAAACTGTCGACAACTTCTGCAGCGTTTGAAGAACCAAATCCGTCTTCAAACTCACCACCGTTGGGCACCCCAAGTCATCATCTGTGACTTTGAGCAGGCTCTACGCACTGCTCTCGAAACAGAGGTTCCTCGTGCAAGAATCCTGGGATGCTACTTCCACTTCAAGCAAAACCTGTGGAAACGTGTCCAAGAGTTTGGACTGACAATACCTTACCGAACCAACCACCGGCTCAGACGATCTATCAGAAAGGTCATGGCTCTGGGTCACCTGCCCTTGCCACTTGTCCGTCTCAACTTTGTTGCTTTTCTGAACGCGCAGACAACGAGAAGACTTGCAGATATTCGTTGGGCTGCAGGATTCCCTCAAATTACGTCAACACAACATACATGAACCCCGCCGGAAGCTTTCCGCCAGCCCTATGGAACGTATATGAACGAGGGATGGACACATGAACCAATAACAATGCTGAAGGTAGGGGTGCTTCTTTCTACATCTATTTCCACGAAAATTAACGAAAATTAAACCAGCATACAGTTTATAATTATTATGTATGTATGCATGCTTGCATCCATGAATGTATGTATGTATGTATGCATGCATGCATGCATCCACGTGTGTGTGTGTGTGTGTGTGTGTGTGTGTGTGTGTGTGTGTGTGTGTGTGTGTGTGTGCACGCGAGCGCGCGCTCGAGAGAGAGAGAGAGAGAGAGAGGGGGGGGGAGGTAGACGGCCACACTAAATGAAGTCAAAAACGTAAATAACACGATGTGTTTGCTAAACTTATTGCCCTGGTAATAAAAGTTATATGAAAAAAAAAAAAAAAGGTTACATGAAGGTCATGGCCAGCCCCCCCCCCCCCCCCCCCCCCCCCCCCCCCCCCCCGCACAAATAGTTTGGAGGTTATAAGCAACGTTAAAGTCAGGGTCAAGGTCACTGAGGACAGCGATCCATATGAATATGGTGCCATGTCAAAGGGTACAAAGGGATATATAAGCACAACGAATTTGAAGTCTCTAGCACAAACAGTTCAGAAGTTTTTAGCAAGGTTGAAGTTTGACAAAAACAAAAACAGACAAACAAAACAAGATGGCAAGCCATTCAAATGTGTTCCCAGTCAACGCTCACTTGACCCCTGTGACCTTGATCTTTGACATAACAAAATTTGATCACTTGCAAAGCTGTCTCATGTTCCTGTGCATGTTCACACCAAACGTTATGAAAATCCCTTTAGTAGTTTTTGCCCTTGAGCGTGCGACGGACGGACGGAACGACGGACAGACTCGTGACATTCTTCGGTTCTCATTCTCTGTCTTTGACTGGGAACACACAAACCAAAACCAACAAACAACCAGGACAAAAACAGTATGCGCTCTGATCTTCGATCCGGGGTCATAACAAGCACCACTCATTTCCATCCGTCGCAATGTTGCCCAAAAATGTCATTTCAGGGGGCGGAGGGAGAGTGTGTGTGTGTGTGTGTGTGTGTGTGTGTGTGTGTGTGTGTGTGTGCGGGTGGGGGGGGGGGGGGGATACACACAAAAGACAGAAGCCCAATGTATCCTCCACAAGAGTGACCTAAGTCTTTCTTTATTGCAGCATAGCATCGCGTCCTGACCGAAGCAGTGTAGGTCGGCCACCTGTCGTTGTAGACGTTTGTTCATCACCTAAAAGACATTCAGACTACCGCAGAGAATAAAATCATGGCAGCAGAGCAAGGTGTGGCGCTTCCACGGAGGAGACAGAAGTGGAGAGACCTAGAAACACGCCTTCAGCGCCTTCGGGGGCAATACGAACAAAGAGCCAGGGATTTGCCGTCATTCTGGTCCGCTGTGGCTCATTTGATTTGACCTTTTTCTTCGGAAATGAAAATGATGACACTGTCGGTTTGCTTTGACTTGCGTTCTTTTATACCGAATCTAAGGTCAGATTTATCATCAATGTCCCTTTCCAGTCTGATTACAGATTTTCATTCTGTATAGCCTAATGTGCAGAAAGCTACTACAGTACCTAAAAAAGTCTAATTGTTCGCTGTGGCTCATTTGATTTGATCCTCTTTCGGAAATGAAGTGATGACTGACTGGTTTGTTTCATTTAGACCGAATCCAAGGTCATCGACATCAACGAAGAAACAAAAACTAAAAATACTCAAATGAAAAAAAAAAAATCAAATATCTAGAACAGCTTCTTTAGCGGGAAAAAGAAACAATAAAATATTGCTATAGATAAAAAAAAATGTGTGAGAAAATAAGTCATAGGTTACAATAATGAAGAAACCACTGTTAAGGCGAAATAAATATCTTAAAAATTGCAATCCATACATTTTCCGTAACCGCTCCTAAAACACACACACACACACACACACACACACACACACACACACAACACACACACACACACACACACACACACACACACACACACACACACACACACACACACAAATGCGTGTTGGTAGGTGAGGGTGTATGTATAGGTGTGTATGTGTGTGTGTGTGTGTGTGTGTGTGTATGGGAATGAAATCACGTGTGTGTGTTCACAGGCGTGTTGTGTCTGTGTATAACATTGGAGTATGAAAAGTGACAGCCCACACTCACGTGTATCAAGTGCTCAGATTCTTTCCATAGATTAGAAAAACTAAAGCATGGCTTTCAGAGAGAAAAATAAATAATAAAGACTGTAGCCATAGTGAGGTACTCAGAACACACACAATGGCACTGAATGGTTGAAATGATTTCCCCCACAAACCTGACTGAGCCATTTATTTCGGAAAAGGTTCATCACTTTAGGTTTGTTAGGTAAAAACGAAATATGTTCCCACGGCTGTTTGGTACCAAGGCTCATTGGTCCCAAATTTGAGGGACTAGTGAGCTTTAGTATTCATGTGCCTTGGAACCAAAGAGCCATGAGAACATAGTTTATTTTTACCTAATAAAACGCTCTATGTTCCCACCAATTTTGCCATGATTATTGGCTCCAAGGCTCACTAGTACCTGAAATTTGGGGCCAATGAGCCTTCGGACCAATACCCCGTTGGGATATATGTACGTCCACTCTGTATATCAGTGTGTCTGTCTATATTTGTGAAATAGAGTGTAATTTTATTCTCTATGGTTGATATACTTTTTTCTTTGTTTAGTAAAACCATGTTATTCTTCTTCAGGCATGAAGCAGGACATGGAAAGCGACTGTGAAGTGTACTTCAGAAGCAACCCGAAGACCTTCAACAAAGTTCCTCCATTACACTCAATCCCCGTGCCTGACAAAGTGTGGAGTCTAGTGGGCATCGATATCACTGCGCCTTTAGCAAATACAGTCCGTGGAAACAAGTACATAGTCGCCGCCTCTGACCATTTCTCCAAATGGACGGAGGCAGCTGCTATTCCTGACAAGTCAGCTGACTCTGTAGCCAGCTTTTTGGAAACAACCATCTGCAGGCTGAGCTACATGGAGACGCTAATCAGTGATCAAGGAAGAGAGTTTGTGAATAATGTTATTGACAAGCTCATGGAAAGTTCAAAACTGACCTTCGGATAACTTCCGCATACCATCCACAAAACAAGGGACAGTGAGAAAGGGACAACCGCACACTTGAAACAGCATTATGCAAAGTGGTAAACGACCGACAGGATGACTGGGAACTGCCTTACAAGGCATTCTTTTTGGGGTATCATACATCTGTTTATGCCTCAACGAAGTACGCGCTTTTGAAGTACTGTATGGCAGAAAGGCGAGACTCCCTAGGGATGTACAGGAAACACATTCACCAGGCATCTCTGTTGAAAGAGAAACTTTAGCCGATGGCATACCACAAACCAAAGTTGATAAAATGAGTGTTGACGCTGCAAATACCAAAAAGGACAATATGCAAAGCATATAAACGTACTGCCAGTTTATCCTGAATACGCGTGAGATATTCCATAAGAGGGAAAAACCGTTTTGGGCTGGTGTAACCGTTAGTAATGGCTTTTCTGGTAAACATCGGCCATCACCTGTGACCTATAATGAACATACTTACAAATTTTCAGAAAGATCGGCCAAGTACTTTCTGAAATTTTCCATAAGAGAAAACCATTGTGGGCCGTTAGTAACGGCTATAAAGGTAAACTAACATATCGGGCATCATCCGTGACCCATAATGAACATGCCTACAAATTTTCAGAAAGATCGGTCACATACTTTCTAATATATTTCATAAAAAAATAAGAACCACTATGGGCCGTTACAATCGTTAGTAACGGCTATAACGGTAGACTGAAACGTCGGGCATCATCCGTAACACATAGTGAACATACCAGCAAATTTTCACAAAGATCAGTATTGTGAGACATTCATAAAGAAGAAAAACCGTTACAGGCCTTTACAGCCGTTAGTAACGGCTATCACGGTAAACTAAAACATCGGGCATCATCTGTGACCCATATTGAACATACCTGCTAATTTTCACAAAGGTCGGCCAAGTACTTTGTGAGATATTCCATAAAGAAGAAAAAACCGTTATGGGCTGTTATGGTTTCAAACAACATAGCCAAAGCCCAGAAGCGCCAAAAAAGCAAATTATGACAAGCGTCGTTACCAAGACTGTGAACAACCAAAGGGATCAAAAATGTACTTGAAAAGTCGGAGACGTATTGACAGAATGGGGTCCAAGTTAAAACCTTTGTGGGATGGGCCCTACGAAGTGGTAGAGATTCTGTCTAAGGGTAGAGTGCGGTTGAAGAACATTGCACTGGACAGAGTGCTGAAAAGGGCATACCATGTTTCATCTCTGACAGTGTTCGATACCCCAGTCAATGATCCGAACCCAGAAAAACGAAAGATGTCACCAAACAAGTGTGCAAATCTGGACAATCCAAAGTTGCCCCCCCCCCCCCCCCCCCCCCCCCCCCACCCCTCCCAAAAAAAAAGAGATTTCGAGGTGTCTTTTTTTGTGCACAAGAATGCAGTGCTTTTCGCACCCGATGGCTTTTAGAGGCAAAACCAAAGAGCAAACAGTCTCAAGTGTGGTAGGTTCTACAGAAAACATCCTGCTGTTGTTCCTGTTAATATTCCTCTCGGTGCTGAACCCGACAATGTCGTTTCTGTTGCTGGAGACGGTAATTGTTTTTTCAGATCCACGAGCTACAATTTTCTAGGGACTGAAAAAAAAGCGATGGGGCAAATCATTTATGACTTCATTGAAGAGATGACGACGGATTTTTCCGAGGTCTCTAATCGGAAGGACTACGTCAATCATGAAAACATGAGGGAAAATGGTAAGTGGGCCGCTAAAGTTGAGATTTTAGCGGCCACTACAATTCTGAATACAGATATATTTGTTTTTACTGTTCAGGCCAACGGTTTCCAACCTCTGTGCTGAAAAACTCTCCACTGAAACTTTCCTCTCTTCCAGAAGACTGACAAAGCCATCCACATATCCGGTTTGCACCACCATTTTCAACCTGTCCTTAGTGTAGCACACTAGGATTAAAGAAACTGTCCCAGTCTGCTTGGGTGAATTTCCTGGGGGTTCATGCTTCCTGCATGTCTTTGTCTTTATTGACAAGTGTTCTCTATCACA
The DNA here is from genome assembly GCA_016801955.1 of Conus betulinus. NCBI lineage: Eukaryota > Metazoa > Mollusca > Gastropoda > Neogastropoda > Conidae > Conus > Conus betulinus. The sequence goes on from JADBJO010000378.1 coordinate 658,007, forward strand.
GGATAGACAAATAAGCACTGTTTTCCCAAGATGTTTTCGAAAAAGATTACAATTTTTGTTCAATTTTCATTAACATACTTTGAGCCTTATGGTCTCTCCCATTCTCTTTCACTCCCTCTCTTTCCTTAGGTGTAATTTACATCTTTTGACGTGTGTGTGTGTTTGTGAATGCATGCATGCGTGTGTGTGTGTGTGTGTGTGTGTGTTTGAGGGAGAATTTTGGAATTGCACCATCATTGTAGGCGATTTTTCCCTTTATTAGTTTTACCATTAGGACCGTCTATCCCATTCTCTCTCTCTCTCTCTCTCTCTCTCTCTCTCTCTCTCTCTCTCTCTCTCTCTCTCTCTCTCTCATGTGTGTGTGAGCGTGCGTGCGTGTGTGTCGTGGGTTCGAATCCCATCAGAAGTCATGTGGGTTTTTTCTGCCCCGACCGGCTCCTACCCAGAGTTGAGTTTGCTGCGGACTCAGTTGGGAAGACTGGGACCACACAGTCGAGTTTCATCCACTTAATGGATGCGTTTCTGAGAGTGTTGCTCAAATTTCCTGACCAACACTGCAGGTGTCTGTATCTCTCGGGCCTGGTTGACGCCGGGATATATTATGAAAGGAAGCGTAGAGTACAGCCCTGTCATGTAGTCTCAGACCGAAATGGAAATCCGTAGCATCATCTTAATCATCCTCATTCTCATCGATCAGCATAAAAAAAAAGTCTCAAATTCTGTGGCCCTTCATGCCCTGCTCTCATGGTGACCTCAATTTCGATGTCCTCTCCACGTCTGTGGCCTTGGTTTGGTTCCGTCGGGGTCACCGGTATCGGCGAGTCCATGGGGGCTGTCGTTTGACGGACGTGGTGGCGCCCTCCGGAGGGAGAGCTCACTCACGCCGGCTCCGCGACTAAGCAATTATTGTCGTCAGTAGGGGGCTTAGTAGGTGGTGTCCTGCGTATGTTAGATCAGAACAGGCGCCACTGAACACCACTGAAGTGAATCGGCAGCAGTGCAGTGTCTCCTCCGGTGGGTTGCCTCTTGACGACTTGACATTGACTGCTCCCTGTGGATTGCCGGTGCCGGGGCTGTGGCGGGGCCCACCGGGCTGTGGCTGTGGTGTCTCCAGTTTTCTAATACAGATTCTTAAGAAAGTTCAAGAATTAATTGTTTTGTTCGAGTTCTGATTGTTTTTTTTTTTTTTTTTTTTTTTTTTTTTGATATTTTAGACGTTTTGTTTCTGAGTCCAGATACGGTATGGCAGGTATTTCGTCTTCACTTTTCTAGTATAAATTCATAACAAAGTTCAAGGTACATTTTATTGTTTTGTTCGAGTTCTACCTTGTTAACTTTTGTTTGGTTATTTTAGACGTTTTGTTTCTGAGCCAAGACACGTTATGGTAGGTGTTTTGTCTTCAGTCTTCGGGTAATAAATTCATAATAAAAGTTAAAAGGCGAGATAGGCTTACATATTCATGCAAAAATGCATTTACGTGCGCGCTTTTCTACGGTCAGATGAGAGACGGTTCGTTTTCTAGATTTTCTCCAAATTCCCAGTTTATAATATTAAAAGGATATGTAGATACTGCTGTTTTTAAATTTTGGATAGACCTAAATCATAGACATAAAGAAATCTATTTTTTAAACGCATGTGTATGCGCGCGGTTTTAATATCTCATTCAGGAATCAGAGAGATTATTGTCCAACATACAGTTAAATAAATGATTAGGACTGAAGGAAATCAGGCATGGATACTTCTTCTAATATTTTTTTAGTTAAAAAATACACATATGATTTACTTTCGCAGAAAAACATAACCAAAGGCGATACAAGTAGCCTATTTGTAAAAATGTGTAATCTTGGATGCAGTTTTGGGACATATATATCGCATCTACGGGCCAAATAAGCCAGAGATAGTGTAAGAGGTTCCTTTCAGCTTTTTTTTAATCGTTAAAATGAATGAATAGCTTAGATATATCCGTTTTCAAATGTTCTGTTGAAAGGCATGATAAACAAAACATTAACAAAAGAAAGACGATCAAGGTGTTTCTGTATTTGTGTGAGCTTTTTTCTTCTTTATGCAAATTATCGTTTTATAAGTCCAGGTGAACTTTTTTTTTTTTTTTTTTTTTTTTTGTAATTAAGGTTATACTATTTATTTAAAGCACGACAATTTAAAAGCTAACCAACCGATTTGTTGAAAATTGTTGTGCTTTTTTTCACATTTTTTGTGTGATGTGAAGCAAGATTAACTATTGGAGTGTAATGCTATTTCAATATTTTTCTTGCCTTTACCGAAACAGGAAAAGTAATTATATAAAATCATTCAGGGCAGTACAAATTTTCGTGGTTTAAAAAGTGTACTACAATTTAGTTGTAAACTCTGTGTGTGTGTGTGTGTGTGTGTGTGTGTGTGTGTGTGTGTGTGTGTGTGAGAGAGAGAGAGAGAGAGAGAGAGAGAGAGAGAGAGAGAGAGAGACAGACAGAGAGACAGACAGACAGACAGACAGACAGCCAGCCAGAGAGACAGAGATTGATATTCTTTTGTGAATGATGTCCACGCCCCTAACTTGTCAAGAAAATGAATAAAGCTGTTGAGAATCTGTTCTGGAGGTGTACAGACTGCAGTGTGTGAGTGCGCGATAGTATGTACTGAAGTCGTAATACTACACAGTATTTGACAATGCCGTAAGGGGGTAATGCGCTGCCTTGGCGGAGGTCTGCAGCTCTCTGAGTGCTTTCCTCGTTTAGACTGCTTTTACTGCTGAGGGATGAGGATAAGGATGGTGTAGATGATGCTATGGAGGTCCATTTCGGAATGAGACTACTTGCCTGGGCTGCACTCTACGCTTACTGTCATAATATATATCCCAGCTTCAACCAGGCCCAGAGAACTACAGACACCAGCAGTGTTGGTCAAGTAATTAGAGCAACACTCTCATTCACACCCGTAAAGTGGATGAAACTCCACTGTGTGGTCCCAGTCTTTCCCATTAAGCCAATAGTACGCTCATTCTGGGTAGGAGTCGTTCAGAGTAGAAATACCCACAATGCCTCTGATGGGATGTGAACCCTGGACCTCCCGGCGCAGAGTCTGCGACGCTAATCACTGCACAAAAATCACACCACGGTGGCGGGTCGCTAGCCTCCCTTCTTTACTTCGGTTGATTGCATAATTCAGCGGTGGAGGGTGGGGTGTTGATGCTTGATTGCATAGTTGAGCGGTGGAGGGGTGGGGTGTCGATGCTCGACCGCATAGTTGAGCAGTGGAGGGGTGGGGTGTCAATGCTTGATTGCATAGTTGAGCGGTGGGAGGGGTGGGGTGTCAATGCTTGATTGCATAGTTGAGCGGTGGAGGGGTGGGGTGTCGATGCTCGACCGCATAGTTGAGCGGTGGAGGGGTGGGGTGTCAATGCTTGATTGCATAGTTGAGCGGTGGAGGGGTGGGGTGTCAATGCTTGATTGCATAGTTGAGCGGTGGAGGGGTGGGATGTCAATGCTTGATTGCATAGTTGAGCGGTGGAGGGGTGGGGTGTCAATGCTTGATTTGCATAGTTGAGCAGTGGAGGGGTGGGTTGTCGATGCAGGCTAGCATAGATTTACCCTCTGATCTTACACCTGTTTTGATTGCAGTTGGAGGAAGGATATTTTGCAGATCTACACTCTTTTCTTACACTAACGAGACTTAAAATGACGAAAAATGAATTGTGCATTGTGTTGAGATCAAGGACAGATACATGTATTTTATTTCTTTTTATTCATTGTCCCCCTCGATTTAATAATCTGGCGTCAGAATACACAGGAAAGTTTTTGTTCCGGCAGCAATAAGTATTCTAAACTCTAAAAAGTTATATTTTCACATAGATTGGGGAGAGGCAGGGGATCAGAGTGGGGTGTAGGGGTGAATACAGGCTAGCCCATATTTACCTTCAAAGGCAAAAAAGTCTGCGTGTGTTTTGATGAATATGGGGGTGTGAGTTGCAAAGGTGTGGGGGGAGGGTAGGGTGTAAATCCAGGCTAGCCCAAGCTTACCCCAGGGGGGTCAGTTCCAACTAGGTGGGTAAGTTCCAGCTATTCCTGGAATGACCCCGGGGGTAAAAGCAGGCTAGCCCAGACTTAGGGGTAAGTTCCAGAGCGAGGGGGGGGGGGGTGGTAGGAATGAGCTCTCCTGTTGGGGAAAACCGTGCAGTATGCATGCATGCCGGGCGGTGGGCGGGATGCTCGGGGAGATTTGTTAAATTGACTGTAAGATGGGGTGTCTGTGTTTGAAGCACGGAGAGAGAATCGACCGGTCGATGGCGCTATAGTGACAGCGAGGCTCTGCAGAGAAGCATGTCTCATAGTTTTTGTCAAAGACACAGAGGTGTGTTATGTCATTATCAACTGAAAGCCACGGCTGGCTAAAAGTAAGACAACTGTCAGGTGAGCATGATGAGGATAATGAAAGCTGGTAGCTAAAGAATCATATGATGAAAAGTTCTTAGGCACATAAACGCATGCATATTCCAGAAATTTCCACGAATATGGAATTGAACATAGCTGATAATGTCAATGATATGAACAGAAAAACAATAGTCACCATACATTGCTTTGATACATCATTTCATCATTTCAATTAATTTCAGTTTATATTTTCACAAGTTTTTTTCCCCCTTCTCTTTCTTTCTTCTCCTCCTCCTCTTTCCCTCCCTCCTCCCCTCCCTCTCCTCCCTCCACCTCTCCCTCCCTTCCTTTATACTCAAACTTCACTCTAAGTCTCATTCTCTCTTTAATCCCACTCCCTCTTCATATGCACCCCCTTCCCCACCTTTTTACAATGCTTATGGATGTCTGACTATTTCTTGCCGGTTGTTACCTAGAATTAGGAAACATCATGGAAAGAAAAAAGAAAAAAAGAATACCAGGAGCATTAAGTTGAAGTTGTTGTTTCTTACGTGTACCGCTTATATATAATTGCTGAATATTACTGGCATAAATAAGTCAATATACATGTTTTTAAAAAATGGACAACAACCTTGGCTCTGTGACGATTTCCAATTTTTAAGGCATATTTATAAAGAATTTGGCATTTACTCCTCAAGCAGACCTGAATAAGATGCCCATTTTCTTTCAGTAGAAAGAAACTCGTGGAGAGCGTGGCAGCAAAGAGTCGCCACACCCGGTTCATGACTCCGGATGTCCCCTCTGCTGCCCCTTTTTTCCCATCTTGGGACAAGCCATGGCTGGGATTCGAACCCATGCCCTTCTGGACATGCTCATTTTCCACTTAATGACTCGCACTCTAATCACTGGGCCACTGGGACACCTGATATTTGTAGGAAAGTTAAGCCTTATGAAGTTCACTTTTATTCCTCCTTGACCAGATCCAGCTTGAACACCTCTCTGCGCTTCTGCCATTGCTTTCAGGGCTCGGTGGTTTTTCCCTCCCTGCAACTGAGAGCTGTTTCATGAGGCTGTATGCAGACGTTCCTACAAACCCCCTAGCTCCAATTTCTGCAGTGAGGACTTGACCTGATAGCCTTCTCTCCTCAGGCTGTTTGCCAGATCAGCATACTTTTCAGTCTTGTAGATTTGAGCTGCCTCATTGTTCTGTTCTCATATGGCACCGTGAGCTCGATCATGATCACTGCTTGGTTGACTGAGAGTGGACTACTATGTCTGGTCTCATGCCACTCTTGCTGATGATCTCTGGGTGACTCTTCCATTCTGGGAGGTCTGTAGTGCACTCCCAGTCATCTGCCCCGTCCAGCAGACTCTGCCTGCATGTTCCGAGTGCACTGTTGTTCTTGGCCATGATTCGCTGCCTCCTGCCGTGAAGAATGTTGCGGGTGCTTTTGGAGTCCTGATTTTCCCTTTTGTGGTGTTGGTACTAGCCCAGACTACTTGTACAATCTCTTGAGCACTTGGTTGTGCCTCCATGTGTACCTTCCTTAAGCCAGGGCTACTTTACATGAGCTTAGGACATGCTCCACTGTTTGTTTTTCATGGCAGGGGGCATGAAGGATCATCTGTTTTTTTTCCCCACTTCACCAGGTTTGCATTTGAGGGCAGAAGGTCATATGCAGATCTGAGAATGAAGCTGATCCTGAGAGGGGCCATGTGCCAAATGTCATTCCAAGTGAGACTTCTTTGGAGTGCATTCTCCCACGTTGTCCATGCCCTTGCTGGCTCTGCTGGACTGCTTTTTGGAGTCTTTTTTTGGTCTTCTTCTTTTTCTCATCTCCTGAATCATCATGTCTTTTTTGGCTTTTCCTTTGGCTTTGACAACCATTCAGTTTTGGTCATCCCCGCCCTTGTCTGTTGGTCTGTGTGTGTCCTGTTATTTCTCTGATCTTGAGACTTTCTTTTGCAGAATCCATCGCCTCTTGAACTCTCCATTTTCTGCCTGTCTTCAGCCTGATTCTCCACGTTGTCTCCTGAGTCCTCCAGCATGCTTTGAAGTCTGATCTTCCCTGCTTTGTATTCCTCCAGGATGGATTTCAGTGGTAGTTTCAGCTTTGCTCGGCGACAGTATGTGCTATGTCAGTCAGACAGGGTGGGACACCAAGCCATTTTTCTTGTGAACTTGTTGATTTGGCTTCCATTGCCTCCACTATGCTGGTGCAGATGTCGTATATCATCAGAGGCCATAGGAGCTTTGGTATCAGCATGAACTGCAGGCACCAGACCTTGTATTTGCCAGGGAGCCCGCACTGGCAATGGTCTCCAAGCCTTTTTTCCAACATCTGTTTGGTTTTTTTTGCTCTTTGTGTGTCTTTCAGCGTATCATCATACCATTTTCCAAGGCTCTTGACTGGCTATTCTGTGACTGTTGGAATGGCCTGGTTGGCAACACTGAAGACCACAGATTCGGCCACATTTCCTTTCCTCAGTGAGAGCCTCCGTGATTTCTTTGGCTTGAACTTCATTCTGGACGAGGCAACTATGTCGTCCAGCCTCTCCAGCACATGATGTGTCTCGTCTTCTCTGGATGAAATCACTGTAGTGTCATCCATGATGGCCTTGAGATTGGGGATCTTGTATCCATCGCCAAGGTCTGTTTGTCTTGCGTTGCTTGTTGCTGCTTTCAAGATGACTTCCATTGCCAACACGGACAGTATTGGGGAAATGCACAGCCCGTTGCAATGCCCACTTCCAAGTTGATCCAATCCGTTGTGTACTCCTTGGTAGAGAACCGCATTGAGAAGCCATTGAAGTACTTCTTGAGCATGTCGCAGATTTCTTTGGCACATGGTATATCTCAAGAGCACAGCCCATTGCAATGCCCACTTCCAAGTTGATCCAATCTGTTGTGTACTCCTTGGTAGAGAACCGCATTGAGAAGCCATTGAAGTACTTCTTGAGCATGTCGCAGATGTTCTTTGGCACATGGTACATCTCAAGAGCTAACTGTATCATCTCATGGGGGTACAGATCCATATGCGTTTGCCAGATCAAGCCACACTACGTCCAGGTCTCTCTTTTCTGTTTTTGCTCTTTGGATTGCGTCCCAGATCATTGTGGCGTGTTCTACACAGCCAGCCACGCCTGGGATGCCACCTTTCTGGACTGACACATCCAAGTACTTGTTTTACCATGAGGTACTTGGTCAGCCTTGCTGCCATGACAGAGAAGAAGATTTTCCCTTCAACGTTCAGTAGTGATATTGGCCTGACCTGGCTGATGTCACTTGAGTTTTGCTCTTTGGGGATGTACACACCATCTGCTGTCATCCACTGGCCGCTGATCTTCTTCTGGTTTTTACAAGTTGATCGCAGCAGCCTGTGGAGCCACTCCAGCACCTTGGGACATTTCTTGTACAGCTTGTAAGGTACTCCATTTGGCCCTGGTGATGATTTGGCTCTGGCTTTGTCGACCACCTTCTTGATTTCCACCAACGTTGGAGGCTTGTCATTGAACTGTTCCTCAGGATTGGTTGGCCACATCAGACCTTGAATGTCGAGTGGCGTTTTGCTCTGTGAGTCAGAATATGTTTTCCTCAGATGCTGCTCAAGAGAACTCCTTTGTCCACACTTAGGGTCCCAGATTTTGGTTGCTCAAACAGTGTTCTGGCAAACTGGAAGGGGTCTCTGAAAATCGCTCTTGCGTCTTCTTCTTTTTGCTCTTCCTCGCAGATTCTGCTTTGCTGAGGGAGGGCGTGTGTTTTGCTTTCAGGGCTTTCCAGAGTTTTTTCCAAGCCTTGTTTTTCAGCTGGCATCGCGGTCTTCATTTGCTTCTTGAGGTTTTTCTTTTGGACCCTGATCTTGTCCATCTCTTCTTGGCGTCTGGATTTTCTTGGAGGTGTTTTCTCTTTGAGTAGTTTTGCTCCATAGGCGTCTCTACATGTGGCATACACAATGTCCCCATATGTGGCTAGGTTGTGTTCCAGGGTGCTTTTCCCTATCAGTGCATCGAGTCTTTGGACGATTTTTTTGCATCCAATTTCTCCCAATCTTCAGTTTCGTTTGTTCATGGCAGGTTTGAGTTTCAGGCGCCTGGCATCGAGGGCCTGTGCAAATTCCTCATCCGAACCAACAGCGTGGATGTCCTTGGCACTGTGGTTTAAATCCTGGCCTTGGTCTTTTGACGTCTTATCTGCTGATGCAGTGCACTGCTGTTCATTCAGATGAGTCTTCTTCACACATCCCATCCTTGTTCTGTTTTCAATCTCCAACAGGCGCATTTCGGAGCTATATGATTTTTTAATACGATAGTTTCTTTTCAAATCTTCTATGAAAAAATTTAGTCTAGGCTTACTTTGATTAAATCTATTTGTAGATGAAATATTTTGCCCATATTATAATAATATTGAATATTTCGTCCGTTTGAGTTATTCCATCAGTGCCAAACAATATTAGTTCAACGTTAAATGACATGCGCACATGGTGTGCGGTGTTCTGTTTAAGTAACATTTCCAGATTTTGCCAGAAAGTTTTAGAGTAAGTACATAGCCATAAGTAGTGGTGGACAGAATCTCGTTTCGCTCATGCAAAAGGTACATCTATCATTTTTAGTTACCCCCATTTGTTTCAAAACAACATTTGTAACAAGGATTCCCTGAGAAATTCTCAACTGAAACCATTTCAGTTTTATTTCTTTTATTTTATCAGCCAACTTTAAAACCACGTTCCAGTCGACAGAAGTATAATTTTTTTTCTCCCAGTTCTTAAAAGGTTTTATATTTTTTTTAAAATTGTCTGAATTTTTAGACGATGATTATAGTATAATCTTGAACCTTTTCTTTTACACTGCGTACTATTTGAAGTGCTTTTGGACGTTGATATCTAACGTTGCTGTCTATTTTGATAACTCTTATTCTCATGTATTCTTTTATTGCTTGTAAACAACTGACAATACGTAGATTGTTCACATTTATTTCATATTTTCTGCAGACCCCACCCCCCCCCCCCCCCCCCCCCCCCCAGCTTAAAAAATCACCACTTTCATTTAGAATATCTTTTACAAGGAAAACATTGTTAAGTGCCCAATTCTTCCAGAAGAAATGTGTTTGGTCGATTTTAAATTTCTCGTTGTAAAATGTAGGTTCAGAGACATTTCTTTTTGCTTTCATTTAAATCGATATTAGTATTTAGATCTGCGAATGCTAAAAATACATCTCTCCAGAAAAAATTACATCGGCTGCTGTTGTGTAGCGTTTTGCTCCAGAACTACTGAGATTGTTTACTTCTGGACATAGCGTCTGAAGTACTATTTTCCATTTTTGAGATCCAGCTTTCTTATCGATGCTAGTTTTAATGACTTTGTAAAGTTTTTTATGTCCAGGATTCCTAGTCCTACGTGTTCAATGTCGTACGTGGAATATGTTTTTTTCTTACTTTTGTTGGTTTGTTGTTCCATATGAAATCAAAACACATCTTTTGTAGTGATTTAATTTAATCTCAACATCTGGTGGGTTAGGTCATAAAATCCATAAATAAACTAACTTTGAAAAAAATAGAAACTTCAGTATTGCAACTCTGCCTAGTGGAGTACACAATCCTTTTTGCCCAAATTTAAATAGAAGTTTTACTTCTAAAAGTTTGTCCGCTACATTAATTTCCGTTAGATCTGTTAAATTGTTTGAGAAACAAAGTCCTAGGATTTTGAATTTTCTGGGGTTCCATTACATATGCTTATGTGGTTAGTATTTTTTCAGGTGAGTTTTTTCTTTTTTTCTAACCAAACATTCATTGTTTTTTTTTTTTTTCAAAATTAAGTTTTAATCCTGAAATTTGTTCAAACTCGTTTAATATTTCAAAGACTTTTTCATACGACTTCCTGTCTCCATGTAGAATAAACGTCGTGTCATCAGCAAACTCATTTATTTTAAACTGTGTGTTCGAAATAACTATACCTTTTATTTTTCTTGATCTTTTATTTTATCATGCTAGAATTTCAGCACACAAAATAAATAGATAGGGGGAGAGACTGGGTCGCCTTGACGACGTCCTTTTTTAACATCAAAGCTTTGCAAAACTTTTTCCGTTAACTGTTTAAATAAGATTTTATATTGCAATAAAAGACATAAATCAGTTTCAGAGGTCTTTACCAAAACAAAATGCTTTAAGAGTTTTTTTTTTCTATGAGCTTCCAGCTCACTGAATCAAACGCTTTTTTTCGAAATCAATTGATACAAGCAGTCCAGGCAAATTCTTCTTTTCTAAATAGTGCATCATGTCGTAGGCTATTCTCAAATTATCTCCGATGTATCTGTCTTTTATAAACCTGGTCTGATCTTCATTTATTAACTTTGGAAGCACTGTCATTATTCTATTTGCTATACATGTTGACCCGATCTTATATGTTAAATTTAAAACATATTATGATTCCTTCCCTTTGTGTTATGGACATTTTACCGTTACAGAAACCTTCGTTAATGGACCTGACTACAAAATCGCCCAAATGCTTCCAGAAAAGTTTGAAAAAATTAACAGTCATCCGGTCAGTTCCCGGACTTTTATAATTTTTCATATGCTTTAAGCTATCGTTGCTTCTTCTTTAGATATAATACCTTCCAGTTTATCAGATTCTAATTGAGCTAGTTTTGGTAAGTTTATGATATATTGTTCTAAGTCAACATTTTGGGGTTGTCTTTCTTTATATAATTCTTAATAGAATGTTTTAGTTTTTCTTCAAAATCTTGTCTGTTTCTGAAAGTGTCCGGTCTCCATGTGTTACAAGTTTAAACATTTGTTTGTTCACAAAGTGTCTTTTCTCAAGGGAATAAAAGTATCTATTTACTTTTTTTCTCCATCAGATACCCAATTCGCTTTGGAGCGCAAGATTATACCGTCCATTTTTATTTTTCTGATTTCTAACAATTGTTTCTTCTTTTCTTGTAAGAGCATTAAGTCACTTTTACTTTTGAAGCTATCTTTTTCCCGTTCTTGTATTTCGTGGTCTAACTCTTGCTCTTTCGCGTTAAGTTCCCTTTTTTTTTTTTTATTGAATATGTAATTGTTTTTGCTCTGATTTCCATTAGTAAAGTGTCTAGGAACAACTGGACTGATATTGTAAATTGTATTTCGCTGTTCGGAATGTCCATAATTTTTGTTTTTTGCTTACGGTAACACTGCATACTGTTCTTTCACTATTTCGATTATTTCATTATTATTATTTCTACATAGTTGAGATCTTTCAGTAAGGATGTATTAAATTTCCAAAACATGTTCTTTTTTCTTCTTCTTAAAGTTCAATTCTAAGGTCATTATTGAATGAGCACTCCTGTATCCAACGAGAATATCAGCATTTTTTACGTTACTGAGCAACGAGTCGGAAACTAGAAATAAATCCAAACGACTTTGTTGAAACGGTGGCATTCTTCTCCAGGTAAAATGAGTAGTTTTTCTGGGTTGAGTTCGCGCCAGATATCTACCAGCTCTAAATCGGAATCATTCGTAATACTGTATCACTAGCATTAATGTTATTAATATGCTTGTAATTATAAAAATCTAAATTTGGGTTAAGCACAACGTTCCAGTCTCCTGCAAATACTACATTTGTAACACATAATTCTTCTATTTTCTTTTGGATACTTTTATAAAAATCTGGATCGTCTTTGTTTGGACCATATATATTCACTAACGTAATCTGTTTATCCAGTGTCTTAATAATCGAAATTATAGAATTACCTTCACTGTCTTTTATTGTTTTTTTTTTCTATCTTAAAATCGAAATTGTTCTTGAAGAGAATACTTACATCTCGTGATCTACTATTATTTGATGAAAACAGACACTCATATCCCCATTCAGCACGGATTTGAAGTTCTAGTTTTTTTTTAATAAAATGCGTGTTCTGTAAAAGTATATTGAGTTTTTTTTTTTTTTTTTTTTTTTTTTTTTTGCCTCAAGTACTGAAAGACATCCTTTCTTTTTCATATTTACCCAGACCCTTGCTGTTTAGTGAACAAATTGTTATGCTAGTCATCGTGGAATGGTTTGTTTACTGACGAAAACTGATGTTTCCTTTTCAAACCAAAAATTGGCCACCGGCTAGTCGGACTAATCTTTACACACTCTCTCGCATTCTCACCGCGATCTTTCCTTTTCTCGTTCATGCTTTACTCGTGAACGTCGCTCGTGACATGCAGACATGGACACGTGATATTTTTTTTTCCTTGCTGAAAAACGGTTGCATTCTGGTGTAACCCTGCCCTTTCGCCGTTTCACCCCCCCCCCCCCCCCCCCCCTTTCCCCGCCTCCCTGCCTCCTTTACCAGTGTTTTTGTTGAATGACGACTTCCTACGACACACACCCCTACCATCCGAAGTCTCGCTCTCCATCGTTGCCACCTTCCTTAAGCTTTTCCTCTCCCCCTCACCAACACCCACCCTCCATTTTCAATATCCACTTGGATCACACCCACCAGATACAATAATGAACTTCATATTGAAAAAAAGGATGCTTATAGATATAATTCTATAAACAAACTTTATATTATATCAATCAACTATCCACGTGGAGGTGGACGTAGAGGGGGACTGGGGGGGAGGGGGAGGGGGAGTGTTTTTAACTCTGATGGGGGAAAATGAAGAGAAAGAAACAGACAAGATTAAACTTCCCATAAATTGTGCATGTCAGGAGTATCAGCTTACACAAGGTATGTCTAAAGGATAATAGTAATCATTGGTGGTGGTAGTAGTAGTAGTAGTAGTAGTAGTAGTAGTAGTAGTAGTAGTAGTAGTAGTAGTATAGTAACAATAATAATAATATTACAAAATTAACAACAATAAAACATTGCAAAAATCTCTCCTCTCCCTTGCAAATACACCCCCCCCCCCCCCCTCCCCTCCCTCTCCTTCAGTTCATTGACATTCCATCAAAAGGCACATAGATTGATGCATGGTTGTTGTAAACACTACCATATACACATGCACATGTCTACTATTCCCAAAGACAAATTCACATCAAAAGGCATATAATTTTACACATTTGTACATGAGTCCAGAGACAAAGCGAGAGAGAGAGAGAGAGAGAGAGAGAGAGAGAGAGAGAGAGAGAGAGAGAGAGAGAGAGAGAGAGAGAGAACACTTGCTCGCTCGAAATGAAAAAGCAAAAAAATCCACATAAACATGTATAGCAAAATCTTTTCTCCACGGTACTTGAGTCGTCGGCACTTGCATCTCAACATGCTTAAGGGTAATGAAACCCCAATAACGATAACAATAATAACCACAACAGTAGTATAGCACACGAAGAAGAAGACAAAGAAGAAGAAGACGACGAAAGAAGAAGAAGAAGAAGAAGAAGAAGAAGAAGAAGAGAAGAAGAAGAAGAAGAAGAAGAGAGAGAAGAAGAAGAAGAAGAAGGAAAAAGAAGAAAGAGGCGGAGGCAGAAAAAATGGCGATGATGACGACGGTAATAACGCTCTGTACACACACACACACACACACACACACACACACACACACACACACACACACACACACACACACACACACACACACACACACACACACACACACACACACACACAACACACACACGCGCGCGCGCGCGCACACACACACACACACATACGCGCGGACACACACACACACTGAGTACACATATTTTAGGTTACAATCAAAATCAACACCCAAAGTGACCCGCGCGATCTTTTCCAAGACCATGTTTTGTGGGCGTGAAGAAAGAAAAACTTACACATTTGTTAGTTGTTATATCTCAATATAATACTTCACATTTTATGGATTCATATGGACATCTTGCCTTTTTCACCTGATATCCATTTCTCTCCCCCCATGGCCACCTCCTCCCTCCCCATTTTTGTGGATTTCTCCCACTCTTCCACCTCCGTAATCTTCCAACTTTTTTGTTAGAATCAATGTATGACCCACATTTTGGATAAGTGAACACAACTTAACAGTCATAATGTGCGGGCTGAGTTTTTCTCCAACTATTTTCTGCCCTCCTCCACTCCCCTCTCCTTTCAAGCTGGATTATCTAAAATTTCTATTCAACAGAGTAGGTGGAACGGATTATGTTATGCTGAAGAATTTAAAAAAAAAACGAGAGAGAGAGAGAGAGAGGGCTGAGTTTCTCCAACTATTTTCTGCCCTCCCTCCCCATCCACTCCCGCTCACTCCCCTCTCCTCTCAAGCCGGATTGTCTGAAATTTCTATACAACAGGGTGGGTGAACGGATTATGTTATGCTGAAAATTTAAAGAAAAGAAAACAAAAAAAAAAAACAAAAACAGAGAGCGAGAGTAATGGCTCAAACCTAATAAAAAGGCTAATACCAATACTCGTCATCACCACCACAATGATAATAATCATAATAGTAATAATAACGTGATTGTTTTGATTTCCATTTACAACCCCCCCCCCCCTCCCATTAGTCTCCTCCCCCCCCCCCCCCTCCCACCTCCCCATGCCTCCCTCCCACTCTCTCAGCCCTCTCAGTCACTGTTCTTATAACCATACCTGTCATTTGCTTAGTTAACATTATCTCTGCATTATCTCTGTCTCTAATAATGTTTGAATGATGTAGGTTTGTTATCTTCGTTTATGAGTGTAAATCGTGTTCACACAAATGCTTGTTCCTGCAAACAAGGACGAGAAGGGCTCAGTCACCCCCCCCCCCCCCCCCCCCCCCCTCCCCGCTCCCTCTCACGCAGTATATTTCCCCTTGCCCTTCCTTCAAAAAAAAAAAAAGAAAAAAAATGTCTTTGACACTCACAGTTTTACTATTATGACGACTCTTTACCCTGGTTGTGTTTTGTTGGGTATCTGGTTCATCTGAATCAGCAGAGATTTGCTTTTCCCCTTGGGTGTGACGAGAGGGACTGTCTTTGACACGACTGGATCTGTCCTGGTTATCTCTGGTAACTGCACGTCCCCTGCCCTCTGCAATGTTCGGGAATCGGGGCCACAGGACTGCTGATTGCCGTAGGCCTGTTGTATCTGGGGGACCTTCGGCGTGCTGGAAGCCTCGTTTGCTGACAGGCAGGAGGACATTCAGTTGAATGGTCCTTGGTGGGGGGAATGGGGTACCGCAGACATATCCATGTCTGAGGTTCTGATGTCCTTGGCTGCCTTGCTGATCATTTCCAGGTCACCGTTGTGGATTTGTACCTTGTTGCCATTGGTCAGCAGGGCGAAGATGTTTCCCTCCTTTGTCCAGCATGTCTTCACACAGGGGTCGTTCTTCACTTTTGAAAGGCGGCTCATGTTTGTGGTAGTGAGGTCTTCCACAATACTGATGCCGGATCCTTTTCAGAAGTCGTCGTTTGAAAATGACTTCTGACTTGTGCTTCCGTGTGACTAACTTCACAATGATAGATTGGGCCTCTCTCTCCTTGCACCTACCCGATGAGCGATGCTAATGTCTGAATGCTATATGTTTGGCAACCCTAGTTTGTCACGGACAATTGTTGATATCTTCTGTTCACATTCTGCCAGGGTTTCCGCCCTTTTCCGGACCAACACCCAAGAAACGCACCTAATCTCTTCTCTGGTATTGTTCCAGATTGTTTCGTTCTTCTCGTTCACTGACAAGCGATTTTTCTTCAGACCAGCAACCTCGTCTTGCAGATCTTCTACTTGATCTTCTATCTCCTCTAGCTTTTTCCTTAATAAACTGTTTTCTTGTTGCAGATCATGAAATTCTCTCCGCAACTTTTCAAACTGGTCAGAAATGTAGGTTCTGATGTTTGTTTCACTGTCTTTGATGTTATCTTGCACAACATGTATTTGCGAGCAGAGCTTTTGTTCTGTGTTTTTTAACTGATCACAAATAGAAAGATTGCCATCGTCGCTCCCAGCTGTGAACGTAGTGTCGCTTCTCCTCTCCTCTCTATTGTCATTTTTCCTGTAGTGATTAGATTTGTTTGGGTACCTTGTTTGACACTGACAGAAGTTGAGCGGTGCCTCTTTGTTTCAGTTGGTGTCTCGGAAACTCCTGGCGAGTTGTTGTTGGAGACAGAACAAAAGTCCGAAGATAGGTTTTTTTCTTTTGCCAGTCTTAGTGTTTTTATTGTTCTTTGATGCCATATCTTATTAAGAGCACACACAAACACATCTTAAATCCTCGTGACTGAACAAAACGGAGAGGGAAAAGAAATGTTAAAGAAGAGCGAATGCTATGAAAGCACTTTAAACTACATATGATTTTCATCACCACAGTCTCATGTCACTGAGTTCACACTACGTGGATGGTGTCATGTTCGCTTGCAGTGGGAGCAGCAGTGGAAACACGTCCGTCCTCTCCGAGCGTCGCACACCGACCGAAACCGAATGGGCTATAGTTTGTTGTTGATCAGACTTCAAGCATGCTGGAGGACTCAGGAGAGACAAGGTGGTAGAAGCAATCAAGCCCCAGCTGAAGACAGTTAGAAAATGGAAAGTTTAAGAGGCGATGGATTCTGCAAAAGAAAGTCTCAACATCAGAGAAATAACAGGACACACACAGACCAACAGACAAGGACTGGGGGGTGACCAAAACTGAATGGTGGTCAAAGGCCAAAGGAAAAGCCAAAAGAGACATGATGATTCAGGAGATGAGAAAAGAAGAAGACCAAAAAAGACTCCAAAAAGCAGTCCAGCAGAGCTAGCAAGGGCAATGGACAACGTGGGAGAATGCACTCCAAGAAGTCTCACATGGAATGACATTTGGCACATGGCCCCCCTCAGGATCAGCTTCATTCTCAGATCTGCATATGACCTCTGCCCTCAAATGCAAACCTGGTGAAGTGGGGGAAAACAGACGATCCTTCATGCCCCCTCTGCCATGAAAAACAAACAGTGGAGCATGTCCTAAGCTCATGTAAAGTAGCCCTGGCTCAAGGAAGGTACACATGGAGGCACAACCAAGTGCTCAAAGAGATTGTACAAGTAGTCTGGGCTAGTACCAACACCACAAAAGGGAAAATCAGGACTCCAAAAGCACCCGCAACATTCTTCACGGCAGGAGGCAGCGAATCATGGCCAAGAACAACAGTGCCACTCGCAACATGCAGGTAGAGTCTGCTGGACGGGCGATGACTGGGAGTGCACTACAGACCTCCCAGAATGGAAGAGTCACCCAGAGATCATCAGCAAGAGTGGCATGAGACCAGAACATAGTAGTCCACTCTCAGTCAACCAAGCAGCTGATCATGATCGAGCTCACGGTGCCATATGAGAACAGAATGGAGGCAGCTCAAATCTACAAGACTGAAAAGTATGCTTATCTGGCAAACAGCCTGAGGAGAGAAGGCTATCAGGTCAAAGTCCTCACTGCAGAAATTGGAGCTAGGAGGTTTGTAGGAACGTCTGCATACAGCTTCATGAAACAGCTCTCAGTTGCAGGGAGGGAAAAAAAGCCAGAGCCCTGAAAGCAATGGCAGAAGCAGCAGAGAGGTGTTCAAGCTGGATCTGGTCAAGGAGGAACAAAAGTGAACTTCATAAGGCTTAACTTTCCTACAAATATCAGGTGTCTCAGTGGCTCAGTGATTAGTGCGCGAGTCATTAAGTGGAAAATGAGCATGTCCAGAGGGGGCATGGGTTCGAAATCCCAGCCATGGCTCGTCCCAAAATGGGAAAAAAAAGGGGCAGCAGAGGGACATCCGGAGTCATGAACCGGGTTGTGGCCCACCACCCTAGAGTGTCATAAGGGCCGAAACACTTGCTTGAAGGGGGCTTCTCTTCTGAGGACTCTCTGCTGCCACGCTCTCCACGAGTTTCTTTCTACTTGTTGTTGTTGTGTTGTTGTTGTCGTCGTCGTGGTTGTTGTTGAGAGGGGTACAGGCACTGTCTGTGGTTAGTTTTATTAGTCGACGAGTCGACGACTGGAAACAGAGAAAGAATGGTTATAGGTCTGTGAGGACCAGGAACATTCATTTATGGAGACGATTATTTTTTGTATGTGGCACTGTGAGTGCGAACTAAAAAAATTAATCCGTGATGACCTATTGAGGTAATTTACAAACATATGTCTTATAATTTTCATAAAAAAGTAGAAAGAATTTGTATGTAAATAGTGGAAAAAGTTAAGGTGTTTATTACAAGGGCGAATTTTCTTTTGTTTTGTGTGACTTGTTTGTTTGCCTACGTTTCATGAGAGGGAGTCTGGCAATTACATTGCAGTCCAACGCAATGCAGGGTTGTGCCGAATCTGCTGATGTGTATTGCAAGAAAAAACATTCCAGTCATACTGATCTCCTACTCTTAAGGAATAATGCATCGATTCCGACTACTCTATTCTTTCTATTTTTCTTGGCGGGGTTCTTTCGAAATCAAAAAATGAAATATATTGGACTAAACCATTATATGGCTTGTTTAAGTGCATTATGCACATACTATACTCGAAGCTTCGCACACGCATGTGCGTGTGTGTGTGTGCGCGCGCGTTTGTGTGTGTGTGTGTGTGTGTGTGTGTGTGTGTGTGTGTGTGTGTGTGTGTGTGTGTGTGTGTGTTTCCTTTTTGTCTCATCCGGAAGACTAGTACCAAGAAAATATTTCACAATCCAAAAGAGACATGGAGAAAAAAGTGCTTTCCAAGGAAGATGATTAATAGCAGTGTCATTAACATGAATGAGTTTATATAAAAAAAATAAATATACAAAGAGGGATTGAATAAATGAACAAAAAGTGAACGAACAGACGATCAGAGAACTGATGGCATGTTTCTGCCATTACAATCATTTAGTATTCTATCGGTAAGAAAATCTGTTGCCACAATCATTTCTTATCCTGTCTAAAACAAAAAAAAATCAGACAAGAGAGAGAGAGAGAGAGAGAGAGAGAGAGAGAGAGAGAGAGAGAGAGAGAGAGAGAGAAATTTTCTTATGCATATGGTTAAAAAATCCCCGACAGATACGCAAACACCACGGCAACTGCAAAGGAGATCTGAATGCATTCTCGCATCAATTGGAGTTCACATGTGATGCGAGGCTATCATTACCGTAGGACACCTATCAATGCTCTCTACAACTTGTTATTTGGCTGTTTTTCTCCCACCGGCAGTGTTCCTTGCTTTGTATTATTTTTGCATCTGCGACATTGGCCATTTTGTTCCTTTGGTGTCTTAGCGGTCAGCCTGTTGTATAGCTGGGAAAGGCTTCCTTCCATTAATTTCTTTCTTTCCTTCCTTTCCTTTTCTTTTTCTTTCATTCTCTTTGCTTTTCTCACCTATTACGTCCCCCTGCAACCCCTTTACCTCTTATTGACATTACCCCGTCTCACTCATTTCATCACCCCCACCCCCCACCCCAACTCCCCCCCACCCCACCCCCTCCCATAAACAGTCACATTCACTTCACAGATACAGCATATTTTGGTATTCGTCAAAGAACAGTACTTACAAAGTCGTGGTAAAGCAACCTGCAAGAGGAGACATATCTACGGTAGGGGCACCTTCTCCAAACTGTTGAAGAAGAGGGATGGAGAGTTTCTACGTGTTTTTCATTAAGGTCTTCCACATCCCTATGTTTACTATCTAGCTGGTTTTTTTTTTATCTGTTCTTTTATCTGCATTTGTAGTTTCTCTGACTTTGCTGTGTTTGTCAGGCAGTCTGCCTGTCTTCGGTGTCCCTCCTCCCTCCTCTCTTTAACTTCTGTCTCTCTGTCTGTCTGTCCCTGTTATTCATTATTTCCCACCCCCGTCTTCCGTCCTTCCCTTTGTGCTTGTGTGTGCATGTGTGCATGCGAACGTGAATTGTGTGTATGAGTGTGCGCGCGCGCACGATCGAGAGAGAGAGAGAGAGAGAGAGAGAGAGAGAGAGAGAGAGAGAGAGAGAGAGAGAGAGAGAGAGAGAAGGTGAATTGGTGGGTGTGGAATGAAAGGGGGAGGAGGGGTGACGCTTTTACATAGTACAGACCAAAACAGATAAAAAGCTCTTTTAACGAGTACAGTCGGACGGCGTGCGATATAAGTACATCTAGTGAACCACTGCAGTTTATTGGCTGACCTTCAAATCCAACCGGTCCCCCATATCCCAAATCATATTTCTCGAAATGCAAACTCCTGGAGCAGGGGCGACCACCCCC
Source organism: Conus betulinus (assembly GCA_016801955.1). Classification (NCBI taxonomy): domain Eukaryota; kingdom Metazoa; phylum Mollusca; class Gastropoda; order Neogastropoda; family Conidae; genus Conus; species Conus betulinus. The sequence continues at coordinate 678,438 of JADBJO010000378.1, forward strand.
AACCAGGCGGGTCCTCATGTGGCGGATAGGGGGAACGCCCCAGATATGAGGGTTAACTGCGATATCAGTCAGGCTTGCCTGGTCGAATAAACAGTATGATAACAGAGGGGCAATACATATCAAAGTCGTCATCGTCTCTGATGCTTTACCAGTACTGCAGGCTGTTAAAAATCCTCGAAACAAGAAACTCAACTCCCTGGTCTCTGCCCTGACCATTTCTGCAGCAGCCCACTGATATCCACTGTCATCCAGTGGATACCCTCTCATTGCAATATACATGGCAATGAGGAAGCTGAGCAACTGGCAAAGGAAGGAAGACAGCAGCCCCAACTGGAGTGGAAAGTCTCCTTTGAAGAAATCAAAAGCACTATCAAGGAGAAGCAAAAAAGAAGATGGCTTGAGCAGCGCCCAGACTTCAACAAGAGGGATGCATGCTACCAACTGCCCAGATCAGACCAAGTGATCATTGTGAGACTGAGGACAGGGCACTCCAGATTGAGACATCACATGTTCAACAAAATTCCACATTGGCGAGTCTTCAGGATGTCCATGCGTTACAGTCCCAATGACAGTGGAACACTTCCTGCAGGACTGTCCCCACACATGAAAAGCTGAGGACAGAAACCTGACCTGCCAACACACACCGATGCGGGTAAAGCTTTATGGATCACTAGAGGGCCTCCGCCGTACAGCAGCCTTCGTCAGTGCGTCTGGGGTTTCCTGTCTGAATGAACGAAGAAGAAGAAGGAGGAGGAGGAGAATGCAAACAAATTATCGACTCTCAAACACCTTCATTCACAAGATTCGCTTTGTGTTCGAAAATGAAACAATCAACAGCACTCCCTCTTTCTTTCTCTCACCTTCCTCTAAGAACCTCTGCAAACTCATCCCTGAGAGAAAAAAACGATTTATAAAACAGTTGTATTAATTAACCTCGCAGAGAGCATAAAAGAAATGGAACCAACAGTCATCAACGAGTGTACCTATGGTAAAGGCTTGACACAATCGGTCATGACTAGAAAAATAACATTCCTATTCCCCGCAAACCTCAGGGGCCGGATGGTTCTGTGGCAGAGGACCGAATTCACAGTCTGATATCGTGATATCCAATCCTGCCGGCGTCCCACACAAACATGGCCATCATCGTTTTGTTCTGTGGCAGAGGACCGAATTCACAGTCCGATGTCGTGATATCCAATCCTGTCGGCGTCCCACACAAACATGGCCATCATCGTTGTACGGCTGTGGCGAGTTGCCACATTGAGGGAATAAGGACAGTGTCAGATTTAGCCCCCCCCCCCCCCCCCCCCCCCCCCCCCCCCCCCCTCCCCACCAGTCCCCTCCTAGCTGCTACAGCACATGGAGGTGAATATGAGCATCAAACCAAGAAAGAAAGGAATAAAGGAGGGAAAAGGCAACCATACGAGCATAAAAAGAAATAAACGAAAAGAGAGGAACAAAGAGAAAAAAAGAGGTGGGGGGGGGGGAGCTAGTAAGGAAGAAATGAAAAGGTAATAAATATCGGAAGCAGAGAAGACTGACTGGAAGAAAAGAGAATAATAG